>OZ035876.1:57576760-57754260 GCA_964034865.1 Eristalis intricaria
TGTCCAGAAATATATTGCGCGCCATACCGCAAAATATTTCTGGACAGTAGGTGTCCAGAAATATATTGCGCGCCATACCGCAAAATATTTCTGGACAGTAGGTGTCCAGAAATATATTGCGCGCCATACCGCAAAATATTTCTGGACAGTAGGTGTCCAGAAATATATTGCGCGCCATACCGCAAAATATTTCTGGACAGTAGCTGTCCAGAAATATATTGCGCGCCATACCGCAAAATATTTCTGGACAGTAGGTGTCCAGAAATATATTGCGCGCCATACCGCAAAATATTTCTGGACAGTAGGTGTCCAGAAATATATTGCGCGCCATACCGCAAAATATTTCTGGACAGTAGGTGTCCAGAAATATATTGCGCGCCGTACCGCAAAATATTTCTGGACAGTAGGTGTCCAGAAATATATTGCGCGCCATACCGCAAAATATTTCTGGACAGTAGGTGTCCAGAAATATATTGCGCGCCATACCGCAAAATATTTCTGGACAGTAGGTGTCCAGAAATATATTGCGCGCCATACCGCAAAATATTTCTGGACAGTAGGTGTCCAGAAATATATTGCGCGCCATACCGCAAAATATTTCTGACAGTAGGTGTCCAGAAATATATTGCGCGCCATACCGCAAAATATTTCTGGACAGTAGGTGTCCAGAAATATATTGCGCGCCATACCGCAAAATATTTCTGGACAGTAGGTGTCCAGAAATATATTGCGCGCCATACCGCAAAATATTTCTGGACAGTAGGTGTCCAGAAATATATTGCGCGCCATACCGCAAAATATTTCTGGACAGTAGGTGTCCAGAAATATATTGCGCGCCATACCGCAAAATATTTCTGGACAGTAGGTGTCCAGAAATATATTGCGCGCCATACCGCAAAATATTTCTGGACAGTAGGTGTCCAGAAATATATTGCGCGCCATACCGCAAAATATTTCTGGACAGTAGGTGTCCAGAAATATATTGCGCGCCATACCGCAAAATATTTCTGGACAGTAGGTGTCCAGAAATATATTGCGCGCCATACCGCAAAATATTTCTGGACAGTAGGTGTCCAGAAATATATTGCGCGCCATACCGCAAAATATTTCTGGACAGTAGGTGTCCAGAAATATATTGCGCGCCATACCGCAAAATATTTCTGGACAGTAGGTGTCCAGAAATATATTGCGCGCCATACCGCAAAATATTTCTGGACAGTAGGTGTCCAGAAATATATTGCGCGCCATACCGCAAAATATTTCTGGACAGTAGGTGTCCAGAAATATATTGCGCGCCATACCGCAAAATATTTCTGGACAGTAGGTGTCCAGAAATATATTGCGCGCCATACCGCAAAATATTTCTGGACAGTAGGTGTCCAGAAATATATTGCGCGCCATACCGCAAAATATTTCTGGACAGTAGGTGTCCAGAATATATTGCGCGCCATACCGCAAAATATTTCTGGACAGTAGGTGTCCAGAAATATATTGCGCGCCATACCGCAAAGTATTTCTGGACAGTAGGTGTCCAGAAATATATTGCGCGCCATACCGCAAAATATTTCTGGACAGTAGGTGTCCAGAATATATTGCGCGCCATACCGCAAAATATTTCTGGACAGTAGGTGTCCAGAAGTATATTGCGCGCCATACCGCAAAATATTTCTGGACAGTAGGTGTCCAGAAATATATTGCGCGCCATACCGCAAAATATTTCTGGACAGTAGGTGTCCAGAAATATATTGCGCGCCATACCGCAAAGTATTTCTGGACAGTAGGTGTCCAGAAATATATTGCGCGCCATACCGCAAAATATTTCTGGACAGTAGGTGTCCAGAAATATATTGCGCGCCATACCGCAAAATATTTCTGGACAGTAGGTGTCCAGAAATATATTGCGCGCCATACCGCAAAATATTTCTGGACAGTAGGTGTCCAGAAATATATTGCGCGCCATACCGCAAAATATTTCTGGACAGTAGGTGTCCAGAAGTATATTGCGCGCCATACCGCAAAATATTTCTGGACAGTAGGTGTCCAGAAATATATTGCGCGCCATACCGCAAAATATTTCTGGACAGTAGGTGTCCAGAAATATATTGCGCGCCATACCGCAAAATATTTCTGGACAGTAGGTGTCCAGAAGTATATTGCGCGCCATACCGCAAAATATTTCTGGACAGTAGGTGTCCAGAAATATATTGCGCGCCATACCGCAAAATATTTCTGGACAGTAGGTGTCCAGAAATATTTTGCGCGCCATACCGCAAAATATTTCTGGACAGTAGGTGTCCAGAAATATATTGCGCGCCATACCGCAAAATATTTCTGGACAGTAGGTGTCCAGAAATATATTGCGCGCCATACCGCAAAATATTTCTGGACAGTAGGTGTCCAGAAATATATTGCGCGCCATACCGCAAAATATTTCTGGACAGTAGGTGTCCAGAAATATATTGCGCGCCATACCGCAAAATATTTCTGGACAGTAGGTGTCCAGAAATATATTGCGCGCCATACTGCAAAATATTTCTGGACAGTAGGTGTCCAGAAATATATTGCGCGCCATACCGCAAAATATTTCTGGACAGTAGGTGTCCAGAAATATATTGCGCGCCATACCGCAAAATATTTCTGGACAGTAGGTGTCATGTAGTAGTATGGCGCGTATGGCGCGCAATATATTTCTGGACACCTACTGTCCAGAAATATTTTGCGGTATGGCGCGCAATATATTTCTGGACACCTACTACGCGCGCAATATATTTCTGGACACCTACTGTCCAGAAATATTTTGCGGTATGGCGCGGAATATATTTCTGGACACCTACTGTCCAGAAATATTTTGCGGTATGGCGCGCAATATATTTCTGGACACCTACTGTCCAGAAATATTTTGCGGTATGGCGCGCAATATATTTCTGGACACCTACTGTCCAGAAATATTTTGCGGTATGGCGCGCAATATATTTCTGGACACCTACTGTCCAGAAAAATTTTGCGGTATGGCGCGCAATATATTTCTGGACACCTACTGTCCAGAAAAATTTTGCGGTATGGCGCGCAATATATTTCTGGACACCTACTGTCCAGAAATATTTTGCGGTATGGCGCGCAATATATTTCTGGACACCTACTGTCCAGAAATATTTTGCGGTATGGCGCGCAATATATTTCTGGACACCTACTGTCCAGAAATATTTTGCGGTATGGCGCGCAATATATTTCTGGACACCTACTGTCCAGAAATATTTTGCGGTATGGCGCGCAATATATTTCTGGACACCTACTGTCCAGAAATATTTTGCAGTAGGTGTCCAGAAATATATTGCGCGCTATACCGCAAAATATTTCTGGACAGTAGGTGTCAAGAAATATATTGCGCGCCATACCGCAAAATATTTCTGGACAGTAGGTGTCCAGAAATATATTGCGCGCCATACCGCAAAATATTTCTGGACAGTAGGTGTCCAGAAATATATTGCGCGCCATACCGCAAAATATTTCTGGACAGTAGGTGTCCAGAAATATATTGCGCGCCATACCGCAAAATATTTCTGGACAGTAGGTGTCCAGAAATATATTGCGCGCCATACCGCAAAATATTTCTGGACAGTAGGTGTCCAGAAATATATTGCGCGCCATACCGCAATATATATCTCTGGACAGTAGGTGTCCAGAAATATATTGCGCGCCATACCGCAAAATATTTCTGGACAGTAGGTGTCCAGAAATATATTGCGCGCCATACCGCAAAATATTTCTGGACAGTAGGTGTCCAGAAATATATTGCGCGCCATACCGCAAAATATTTCTGGACAGTAGGTGTCCAGAAATATATTGCGCGCCATACCGCAAAATATTTCTGGACAGTAGGTGTCCAGAAATATATTGCGCGCCATACCGCAAAATATTTCTGGACAGTAGGTGTCCAGAAATATATTGCGCGCCATACCGCAAAATATTTCTGGACAGTAGGTGTCCAGAAATATATTGCGCGCCATACCGCAAAATATTTCTGGACAGTAGGTGTCCAGAAATATATTGCGTGCCATACCGCAAAATATTTCTGGACAGTAGGTGTCCAGAAATATATTGCGCGCCATACCGCAAAATATTTCTGGACAGTAGGTGTCCAGAAATATATTGCGCGCCATACCGCAAAATATTTCTGGACAGTAGGTGTCCAGAAATATATTGCGCGCCATACCGCAAAATATTTCTGGACAGTAGGTGTCCAGAAATATATTGCGCGCCATACCGCAAAATATTTCTGGACAGTAAGTGTCCAGAAATATATTGCGCGCCATACCGCAAAATATTTCTGGACAGTAGGTGTCCAGAAATATATTGCGCGCCATACCGCAAAATATTTCTGGACAGTAGGTGTCCAGAAATATATTGCGCGCCATACCGCAAAATATTTCTGGACAGTAGGTGTCCAGAAATATATTGCGCGCCATACCGCAAAATATTTCTGGACAGTAGGTGTCCAGAAATATATTGCGCGCCATACCGCAAAGTATTTCTGGACAGTAGGTGTCCAGAAATATATTGCGCGCCATACCGCAAAATATTTCTGGACAGTAGGTGTCCAGAAATATATTGCGCGCCATACCGCAAGGTATTTCTGGACAGTAGGTGTCCAGAAATATATTGCGCGCCATACCGCAAAATATTTCTGGACAGTAGGTGTCCAGAAATATATTGCGCGCCATACCGCAAAATATTTCTGGACAGTAGGTGTCCAGAAATATATTGCGCGCCATACCGCAAAATATTTCTGGACAGTAGGTGTCCAGAAATATATTGCGCGCCATACCGCAAAGTATTTCTGGACAGTAGGTGTCCAGAAATATATTGCGCGCCATACCGCAAAATATTTCTGGACAGTAGGTGTCCAGAAATATATTGCGCGCCATACCGCAAAGTATTTCTGGACAGTAGGTGTCCAGAAATATATTGCGCGCCATACCGCAAAATATTTCTGGACAGTAGGTGTCCAGAAATATATTGCGCGCCATACCGCAAAATTTTTCTGGACAGTAGGTGTCCAGAAATATATTGCGCGCCATACCGCAAAGTATTTCTGGACAGTAGGTGTCCAGAAATATATTGCGCGCCATACCGCAAAATATTTCTGGACAGTAGGTGTCCAGAAATATATTGCGCGCCATACCGGAAAATATTTCTGGACAGTAGGTGTCCAGAAATATATTGCGCGCCATACCGCAAAATATTTCTGGACAGTAGGTGTCCAGAAATATATTGCGCGCCATACCGCAAAGTATTTCTGGACAGTAGGTGTCCAGAAATATATTGCGCACCATACCGCAAAATATTTCTGGACAGTAGGTGTCCAGAAATATATTGCGCGCCATACCGCAAAATATTTCTGGACAGTAGGTGTCCAGAAATATATTGCGCGCCATACCGCAAAATATTTCTGGACAGTAGGTGTCCAGAAATATATTGCGCGCCATACCGCAAAATATTTCTGGACAGTAGGTGTCCAGAAATACATTGCGCGCCATACCGCAAAATATTTCTGGACAGTAGGTGTCCAGAAATATATTGCGCGCCATACCGCAAAATATTTCTGGACAGTAGGTGTCCAGAAATATATTGCGCGCCATACCGCAAAATATTTCTGGACAGTAGGTGTCCAGAAATATATTGCGCGCCATACCGCAAAATATTTCTGGACAGTAGGTGTCCAGAAATATATTGCGCGCCATACCGCAAAATATTTCTGGACAGAAGGTGTCCAGAAATATATTGCGCGCCATACCGCAAAATATTTCTGGGCAGTAGGTGTCCAGAAATATATTGCGCGCCATACCGCAAAATATTTCTGGACAATAGGTGTCCAGAAATATATTGCGCGCCATACCGCAAAATATTTCTGGACAGTAGGTGTCCAGAAATATGTTGCGCGCCAACATTTTTATTGAATAAAAGCAAAACTGAAATATATTGCGCGCCATACCGCAAAATATTTCTGGACAGTAGGTGTCCAGAAATATATTGCGCGCTATACCGCAAAATATTTCTGGACAGTAGGTGTCCAGAAATATATTGCGCGCCATACCGCAAAATATTTCTGGACAGTAGGTGTCCAGATATATATTGCGCGCCATACCGCAAAATATTTCTGGACAGTAGGTGTCCAGAAATATATTGCGCGCCATACCGCAAAATATTTCTGGACAGTAGGTGTCCAGAAATATATTGCGCGCCATACCGCAAAATATTTCTGAAAAGTAGGTGTCCAGAAATATATTGCGCGCCATACCGAAAAATATTTCTGGACAGTAGGTGTCCAGAAATATATTGCGCGCCATACCGCAAAATATTTCTGGACAGTAGGTGTCCAGAAATATATTGCGCGCCATACCGCAAAATATTTCTGGACAGTAGGTGTCCAGAAATATATTGCGCGCCATACCGCAAAATATTTCTGGACAGTAGGTGTCCAGAAATATATTGCGCGCCCTACCGCAAAATATTTCTGGACAGTAGGTGTCCAGAAATATATTGCGCGCCATACCGCAAAGTATTTCTGGACAGTAGGTGTCCAAAAATATATTGCGCGCCATACCGCAAAATATTTCTGGACAGTAGGTATGGCGGTAAAATATTTCTGGACAGTAGGTGTCCAGAAATATGTTGCGCGCCATACCGCAAAATATTTCTGGACAGTAGGTGTCCAGAAATATATTGCGCGCCATACCGCAAAATATTTCTGGACAGTAGGTGTCCAGAAATATATTGCGCGCTATACCGCAAAATATTTCTGGACAGTAGGTGTCCAGAAATATATTGCGCGCCATACCGCAAAATATTTCTGGACAGTAGGTGTCCAGAAATATATTGCGCGCCATACCGCAAAATATTTCTGAAAAGTAGGTGTCCAGAAATATATTGCGCGCCATACCGAAAAATATTTCTGGACAGTAGGTGTCCAGAAATATATTGCGCGCCATACCGCAAAATATTTCTGGACAGTAGGTGTCCAGAAATATATTGCGCGCCATACCGCAAAATATTTCTGGACAGTAGGTGTCCAGAAATATATTGCGCGCCATACCGCAAAATATTTCTGGACAGTAGGTGTCCAGAAATATATTGCGCGCCCTACCGCAAAATATTTCTGGACAGTAGGTGTCCAGAAATATATTGCGCGCCATACCGCAAAGTATTTCTGGACAGTAGGTGTCCAAAAATATATTGCGCGCCATACCGCAAAATATTTCTGGACAGTAGGTGTCCAGAAATATATTGCGCGCCATACCGCAAAATATTTCTGGACAGTAGGTATGGCGGTAAAATATTTCTGGACAGTAGGTGTCCAGAAATATGTTGCGCGCCATACCGCAAAATATTTCTGGACAGTAGGTGTCCAGAAATATATTGCGCGCCATACCGCAAAATATTTCTGGACAGTAGGTGTCCAGAAATATATTGCGCGCTATACCGCAAAATATTTCTGGACAGTAGGTGTCCAGAAATATATTGCGCGCCATACCGCAAAATATTTCTGGACAGTAGGTGTCCAGAAATATATTGCGCGCCATACCGCAAAATATTTCTGGACACCTACTGTCCAGAAAGTATTTCTGGACAGTAGGTGTCCAGAAATATATTGCGCGCCATACCGCAAAATATTTCTGGACAGTAGGTGTCCAGAAATATATTGCGCGCCATACCGCAAGGTATTTCTGGACAGTAGGTGTCCAGAAATATATTGCGCGCCATACCGCAAAATATTTCTGGACAGTAGGTGTCCAGAAATATATTGCGCGCCATACCGCAAAATATTTCTGGACAGTAGGTGTCCAGAAATATATTGCGCGCCATACCGCAAAATATTTCTGGACAGTAGGTGTCCAGAAATATATTGCGCGCCATACCGCAAAGTATTTCTGGACAGTAGGTGTCCAGAAATATATTGCGCGCCATACCGCAAAATATTTCTGGACAGTAGGTGTCCAGAAATATATTGCGCGCCATACCGCAAAGTATTTCTGGACAGTAGGTGTCCAGAAATATATTGCGCGCCATACCGCAAAATATTTCTGGACAGTAGGTGTCCAGAAATATATTGCGCGCCATACCGCAAAATTTTTCTGGACAGTAGGTGTCCAGAAATATATTGCGCGCCATACCGCAAAGTATTTCTGGACAGTAGGTGTCCAGAAATATATTGCGCGCCATACCGCAAAATATTTCTGGACAGTAGGTGTCCAGAAATATATTGCGCGCCATACCGGAAAATATTTCTGGACAGTAGGTGTCCAGAAATATATTGCGCGCCATACCGCAAAATATTTCTGGACAGTAGGTGTCCAGAAATATATTGCGCGCCATACCGCAAAGTATTTCTGGACAGTAGGTGTCCAGAAATATATTGCGCACCATACCGCAAAATATTTCTGGACAGTAGGTGTCCAGAAATATATTGCGCGCCATACCGCAAAATATTTCTGGACAGTAGGTGTCCAGAAATATATTGCGCGCCATACCGCAAAATATTTCTGGACAGTAGGTGTCCAGAAATATATTGCGCGCCATACCGCAAAATATTTCTGGACAGTAGGTGTCCAGAAATACATTGCGCGCCATACCGCAAAATATTTCTGGACAGTAGGTGTCCAGAAATATATTGCGCGCCATACCGCAAAATATTTCTGGACAGTAGGTGTCCAGAAATATATTGCGCGCCATACCGCAAAATATTTCTGGACAGTAGGTGTCCAGAAATATATTGCGCGCCATACCGCAAAATATTTCTGGACAGTAGGTGTCCAGAAATATATTGCGCGCCATACCGCAAAATATTTCTGGACAGAAGGTGTCCAGAAATATATTGCGCGCCATACCGCAAAATATTTCTGGGCAGTAGGTGTCCAGAAATATATTGCGCGCCATACCGCAAAATATTTCTGGACAATAGGTGTCCAGAAATATATTGCGCGCCATACCGCAAAATATTTCTGGACAGTAGGTGTCCAGAAATATGTTGCGCGCCAACATTTTTATTGAATAAAAGCAAAACTGAAATATATTGCGCGCCATACCGCAAAATATTTCTGGACAGTAGGTGTCCAGAAATATATTGCGCGCTATACCGCAAAATATTTCTGGACAGTAGGTGTCCAGAAATATATTGCGCGCCATACCGCAAAATATTTCTGGACAGTAGGTGTCCAGATATATATTGCGCGCCATACCGCAAAATATTTCTGGACAGTAGGTGTCCAGAAATATATTGCGCGCCATACCGCAAAATATTTCTGGACAGTAGGTGTCCAGAAATATATTGCGCGCCATACCGCAAAATATTTCTGGACAGTAGGTGTCCAGAAATATATTGCGCGCCATACCGCAAAATATTTCTGAAAAGTAGGTGTCCAGAAATATATTGCGCGCCATACCGAAAAATATTTCTGGACAGTAGGTGTCCAGAAATATATTGCGCGCCATACCGCAAAATATTTCTGGACAGTAGGTGTCCAGAAATATATTGCGCGCCATACCGCAAAATATTTCTGGACAGTAGGTGTCCAGAAATATATTGCGCGCCATACCGCAAAATATTTCTGGACAGTAGGTGTCCAGAAATATATTGCGCGCCCTACCGCAAAATATTTCTGGACAGTAGGTGTCCAGAAATATATTGCGCGCCATACCGCAAAGTATTTCTGGACAGTAGGTGTCCAAAAATATATTGCGCGCCATACCGCAAAATATTTCTGGACAGTAGGTATGGCGGTAAAATATTTCTGGACAGTAGGTGTCCAGAAATATGTTGCGCGCCATACCGCAAAATATTTCTGGACAGTAGGTGTCCAGAAATATATTGCGCGCCATACCGCAAAATATTTCTGGACAGTAGGTGTCCAGAAATATATTGCGCGCTATACCGCAAAATATTTCTGGACAGTAGGTGTCCAGAAATATATTGCGCGCCATACCGCAAAATATTTCTGGACAGTAGGTGTCCAGAAATATATTGCGCGCCATACCGCAAAATATTTCTGAAAAGTAGGTGTCCAGAAATATATTGCGCGCCATACCGCAAAATATTTCTGGACACCTACTGTCCAGAAATATTTTGCGGTATGGCGCGCAATATCGCAAAGTATTTCTGGACAGTAGGTGTCCAGATATATATTGCGCGCCATACCGCAAAATATTTCTGGACAGTAGGTGTCCAGATATATATTGCGCGCCATACCGCAAAATATTTCTGGACAGTAGGTGTCCAGAAATATATTGCGCGCCATACCGCAAAATATTTCTGGACAGTAGGTGTCCAGAAATATATTGCGCGCCATACCGCAAAATATTTCTGGACAGTAGGTGTCCAGAAATATATTGCGCGCCATACCGCAAAATATTTCTGGACGGTAGGTGTCCAGAAATATATTGCGCGCCATACCGCAAAATATTTCTGGACAGTCGGTGTCCAGAAATATATTGCGCGCCCTACCGCAAAATATTTCTGGACAGTAGGTGTCCAGAAATATATTGCGCGCCATACCGCAAAGTATTTCTGGACAGTAGGTGTCCAGAAATATATTGCGCGCCATACCGCAAAATATTTCTGGACAGTAGGTGTCCAGAAATATATTGCGCGCCATACCGCAAAATATTTCTGGACAGTAGGTGTCCAGAAATATATTGCGCGCCATACCGCAAAATATTTCTGGACAGTAGGTGTCCAGAAATATGTTGCGCGCCATACCGCAAAATTTTTGTGGACAGTAGGTGTCCAGAAATATATTGCGCGCCATACCGCAAAATATTTCTGGACAGTAGGTGTCCAGAAATATATTGCGCGCCATACCGCAAAATATTTCTGGACAGTAGGTGTCCAGAAATATGTTGCGCGCCATACCGCAAAATATTTCTGGACAGTAGGTGTCCAGAAATATATTGCGCGCCATACCGCAAAATATTTCTGGACAGTAGGTGTCCAGAAATATATTGCGCGCTATACCGCAAAATATTTCTGGACAGTAGGTGTCCAGAAATATATTGCGCGCCATACCGCAAAATATTTCTGGACAGTAGGTGTCCAGAAATATATTGCGCGCCATACCGCAAAATATTTCTGGACAGTAGGTGTCCAGAAATATATTGCGCGCCATACCGCAAAATATTTCTGGACAGTAGGTGTCCAGAAATATATTGCGCGCCATACCGCAAAGTATTTCTGGACAGTAGGTGTCCAGAAATATATTGCGCGCCATACCGCAAAATATTTCTGGACAGTAGGTGTCCAGAAATATATTGCGCGCCATACCGCAAAATATTTCTGGACAGTAGGTGTCCAGAAATATATTGCGCGCCATACCGCAAAATATTTCTGGACAGTAGGTGTCCAGAAATATGTTGCGCGCCATACCGCAAAATTTTTGTGGACAGTAGGTGTCCAGAAATATATTGCGCGCCATACCGCAAAATATTTCTGGACAGTAGGTGTCCAGAAATATATTGCGCGCCATACGGCAAAATATTTCTGGACAGTAGGTGTCCAGAAATATATTGCGCGCTATACCGCAAAATATTTCTGGACAGTAGGTGTCCAGAAATATATTGCGCGCCATACCACAAAATATTTCTGGACAGTAGGTGTCCAGAAATATATTGCGCGCCATACCGCAAAATATTTCTGGACAGTAGGTGTCCAGAAATATATTGCGCGCCATACCGCAAAATATTTCTGGACAGTAGGTGTCCAGAAATATATTGCGCGCCATACCGCAAAGTATTTCTGGACAGTAGGTGTCCAGATATATATTGCGCGCCATACCGCAAAATATTTCTGGACAGTAGGTGTCCAGAAATATATTGCGCGCCATACCGCAAAATATTTCTGGACAGTAGGTGTCCAGAAATATATTGCGCGCCATACCGCAAAATATTTCTGGACAGTAGGTGTCCAGAAATATATTGCGCGCCATACCGCAAAATATTTCTGGACAGTAGGTGTCCAGAAATATATTGCGCGCTATACCGCAAAATATTTCTGGACAGTAGGTGTCCAGAAATATATTGCGCGCCATACCGCAAAATATTTCTGGACAGTAGGTGTCCAGAAATATATTGCGCGCCATACCGCAAAATATTTCTGGACAGTAGGTGTCCAGAAATATATTGCGCGCCATACCGCAAAATATTTCTGGACAGTAGGTGTCCAGAAATATATTGCGCGCCATACCGCAAAATATTTCTGGACAGTAGGTGTCCAGAAATATATTGCGCGCCATACCGCAAAGTAGGTGTCCACAAATATATTGCGCGCCATACCGCAAAGTATTTCTGGACAGTAGGTGTCCAGAAATATATTGCGCGCCATACCGCAAAATATTTCTGGACAGTAGGTGTCCAGAAATATATTGCGCGCCATACCGCAAAATATTTCTGGACAGTAGGTGTCCAGAAATATATTGCGCGCCATACCGCAAAATATTTCAGGACAGTAGGTGTCCGGAAATATATTGCGCGCCATACCGCAAAATATTTCTGGACAGTAGGTGTCCAGAAATATATTGCGCGCCATACCGCAAAATATTTCTGGACAGTAGGTGTCCAGAAATATATTGCGCGCCATACCGCAAAATATTTCTGGACAGTAGGTGTCCAGAAATATATTGCGCGCCATACCGCAAAGTAGGTGTCCACAAATATATTGCGCGCCATACCGCAAAATATTTCTGGACAGTAGGTGTCCAGAAATATATTGCGCGCTATACCGCAAAATATTTCTGGACAGTAGGTATCCAGAAATATATTGCGCGCTATACCGCAAAATATTTCTGGACAGTAGGTGTCCAGAAATATATATTTCTGAAATAAATATTTCTGGACAGTAGGTGTCCAGAAATATATTGCGCGCCATACCGCAAAATATTTCTGGACAGTAGGTGTCCAGAAATATATTGCGCGCCATACCGCAAAATATTTCTGGACAGTAGGTGTCCAGAAATATATTGCGCGCCATACCGCAAAATATTTCTGGACAGTAGGTGTCCAGAAATATATTGCGCGCCATACCGCAAAATATTTCAGGACAGTAGGTGTCCGGAAATATATTGCGCGCCATACCGCAAAATATTTCTGGACAGTAGATGTCCAGAAATATATTGCGCGCCATACCGCAAAATATTTCTGGACAGTAGGTGTCCAGAAATATATTGCGCGCCATACCGCAAAGTAGGTGTCCACAAATATATTGCGCGCCATACCGCAAAGTATTTCTGGACAGTAGGTGTCCAGAAATATATTGCGCGCCATACCGCAAAATATTTCTGGACAGTAGGTGTCCAGAAATATATTGCGCGCCATACCGCAAAATATTTCTGGACAGTAGGTGTCCAGAAATATATTGCGCGCCATACCGCAAAATATTTCAGGACAGTAGGTGTCCGGAAATATATTGCGCGCCATACCGCAAAATATTTCTGGACAGTAGGTGTCCAGAAATATATTGCGCGCCATACCGCAAAATATTTCTGGACAGTAGGTGTCCAGAAATATATTGCGCGCCATACCGCAAAGTAGGTGTCCACAAATATATTGCGCGCCATACCGCAAAGTATTTCTGGACAGTAGATGTCCAGAAATATATTGCGCGCCATACCGCAAAATATTTCTGGACAGTAGGTGTCCACACAGTAGGTGTCCAGAAATATATTGCGCGCCATACCGCAAAGTAGGTGTCCACAAATATATTGCGCGCCATACCGTAAAATATTTCTGGACAGTAGGTGTCCAGAAATATATTGCGCGCCATACCGCAAAGTATTTCTGGACAGTAGGTGTCCAGAAATATATTGCGCGCCATACCGCAAAATATTTCTGGACAGTAGGTGTCCAGAAATATATTGCGCGCCATACCGCAAAATATTTCTGGACAGTAGGTGTCCAGAAATATATTGCGCGCCATACCGCAAAATATTTCTGGACAGTAGATGTCCAGAAATATATTGCGCGCCATACCGCAAAGTAGGTGTCCACAAATATATTGCGCGCCATACCGCAAAATATTTCTGGACAGTAGGTGTCCAGAAATATATTGCGCGCCATACACCTACTGTCCAGAAATATTTTGCGGTATGGCGCGCAATATATTTCTGGACACCTACTGTCCAGAAATATTTTGCGGTATGGCGCGCAATATATTTCTGGACACCTAGTGTCCAGAAATATTCTGCGGTATGGCACGCAATATATTTCTGGACACCTACTGTCCAGAAATATTTTGTGGTATTGCGTGTATAGGGACGAGCTAACAATGCCATGTCTAGTTTTGACATTCCTGCCAAGCTCGTCAGGTTGTCCAGGATGACAATGGAGAATTCTCGCTGCTCCATCAAGGTCGGTATCGAACTCACCGAGACCTTCGACGACGCGCTGTCATGTGATATCTTTAACATCATCCTGGAGAAGATCGTGCAAGACTCACACGCCAACACTAGAGGCACGATCCGTGATTTGCAGAAGTCCGTGATTGGTAGAACACAGTGAGCCGTCAATGAGATGTCTGCTGGCATCGAGGCGGAAGCGGCTAAAATGGTTCTAGCGGTGAATGAGGGAAAAACGAAGTATATGCTGTCATCAAGAAAGGACACACAACATCGACGTCTTGGACAGAGCGTCACATTGGGCAGCTATAACTTCGAGGTAGTCAAGGACTTCGTCTACCTCGGCTCGCAACTGAGTAGTAGAGCCATCTCTCGAAGGACCAAGCTGACTTTATACAAGACCTTGATCATCACAGTAATGGTGTACGGCGCGGAGGCATGGACAATCTCAAAAGCGGATGAGGCAGTCCTCGGTCTCCGGTCTGTCAGGCGTGGCTAGGCCATGTAGAGCGCATGGACAACTCAGCTCCGGCCCGGAGAGTCTTCGACTCCGAACCCGTGGGACAACGCAACGGAGGACGCCCGCGTTTAAGGTGGCGCACACAGGTGGAGAAGGACCTCAACCAACTTGGCGTGCGACACTGGAGACAGCTAGCGAGAGACCGTGCTAGTTGGACAGGCTTGTTGGTTGAGGCCCAGGTCCACCCCGGACTGTAGCGCCAAATAAAGAAGAAGAAGAAGAAGTAGATGTAAGCCATATGACCCATTCTGATGCCCTTTAGGGGGATGTGTTCTCTTTACTTCATCCTTGTTCAGCCCTCCTTAAGAATCTGGAAGAATGTCTTGTAAGAAATATTCTCCTTCTCTGTCTCAGTTGGAAGGGTTTTGGGCATTGGCAAAGATAGTGAGGACTGTCCTCTTTTAACTCTTCGTCATCGCTGCTTCTGGATAAAAAGTCGTTGGCTTGTCCCATTTCCGATTCGTGGTGCTTCATATGATTATTTCTAGTTAGTGCTCCAACTTTTTGTCGCACTGCAGGAGTCTGTCGGTTTTTCCTCCG
Organism: Eristalis intricaria; assembly: GCA_964034865.1. Classification (NCBI taxonomy): domain Eukaryota; kingdom Metazoa; phylum Arthropoda; class Insecta; order Diptera; family Syrphidae; genus Eristalis; species Eristalis intricaria. Next base: position 57,592,199 of record OZ035876.1, read on the forward strand.
CTTAACTTGGTCCATAGCATCTGAGTGGTCAGAGATGTCAACCTTGTATTTGATGCCTTCATGGATCGTCGAATTGTTGATCAGATCATTCGGTTTTAATGCACGTGGTGCCCTCTAGGTTGTTTGGTAGTTTTAATTGTATGAATATTCAGAAGATGGTTCGATAGAGACATAGAGACTGGACCTCGTCCTGGTCCTGGAAACTAAGTTGTACCATGCCTAGTACCTTCTCTTTGGGATATCACGTTGTTCTTGAACTCGGACAGTGCCTCTTTGATGGCAATGATTTTCGCCTAGAAAACCCCACAGTGGTTGGTAAGAAGTTGCAAGGAAAGGAACATGGAGCAGACACACACAGACTCACCCGTTTGTTAAAACTACCAAAGGACAGTCCAGCGTCTGATTGTCAGACTTCCAAAAGAATCTACAAAAGGAATCCCCGTGGAGACATTTTTCTCGAACATTGATTGGTTGGGAAGGAACTAGAATCCGCTAAGAGTTGTTGAGTGACTAATACTGAGTTCGCTTCACCGTTGACTTTAAGCTGGACTGAGCATGTTCAGAAGAAGTGGGTGAAGGGTGTGTTAAGTGCAGCAGGGCAGTTGTTTCACTCGGCTGAGTGCCTTTCAGGGCTGTCGACGATTTATTTAGGATTGTCCACATTTTACAACACTATAAGATATATGGTCACGTCTGCGAGGAAGGTAAATGGAGAAGACATAACCGCGAAATATGGATGTAGTTCAGACGGCAAAAATCCGTTGACTGCACTGGCTCGGTCAAGCGCGTGGACAACAATGCTCCAGCAAAGAGGGTCTTCGAATTAGAGCCTCCTGTTTCGAGAAGGAGAGGAAGACCTCGGGTATAAAGGATGTCAGGCCGCTTGGTCTTGGTGACGGGAAGTAGCGTACCTAGGATCGTCAACGATGGAAGGCAGCGATACCTCAGGCTGGGATCCTCCTCCACGGGTCATATGCCTGATACATAAGTGAGTAAGTAAATTAGTCTGTGGTTGCGTGGCCGAGTCGGCTGTCTGGCGGAGATCAATTCAACCAATCTGCATCGGTACTGCCCTCTACGGCGTCTTAGTCCAATATCTATATTCACAAAGAAAAGAGAAGAACACAGAGGGTGTTTGGCGGGCAGCTGTTAGAGGTGAAAAATGGCTTTAGAACACAGAGGGTGTTCTTCTCTTTGGTTGGGCATCCAAACCAAAGATCGAATATGTGCATTCTCTCAGTTCAAAAATTTAGGCAAGATCCAGATTTCAGCCGATCCAAAAATGAGTAGCCGCCCATATCCGTTCCCTCACTTCATTGGTGGTCGACGCGCGGACAGCCAAATTCAAGCTCTAAACACGCGTCAATAGCCGCCTAATCAACACAGAAAATGTACGCAAACCAATCGTAAACCTCAATCAATCACCAGTCGCCAGCTATCAGCGCGTGCACCGCAACGTGATATCCCTCATTAAGGAGCTGACTCTGTGCGAAATCGCGAACAGAAAAAAAAAAAACATACCGCGCCGAGCATCCCCGGCATTTCGCAGTAATCGCGCGGAACTAAACACTTCACGATGACTTCATTTGCGAATAACAAAGCCCCGTCACATGTGGTGCGGTGTCCCGCATGGTCCCGCATTAGAACCGCTCCGCGCGTCCGCCCAGCGAACGAAATCACATTCAGCGCTAACTCATAAATCTCTAAAAATATCCCTGTGCTCCTCGGATTTCAGCCAGGATCAGCCGGCTCGACGGAAGACGAGCGAACACGCCACCACATCGCGACGGATCCCGTCACTTGTTGGCGTTCGGGCCGAGGGAATTCCACGAAATCTCGCGGATACACGATGCGATTTTGCGATTCTGCAATTCAACAGCCATTCAAGCTGCCGAACATGTTTGCGTCTTTAGTCACGCACGTCGTCTATTTCGGGGGTGGCGGTGGCGGTGCAGTGCTGCGACTGCACATGCACTGGCAGCGGGCGCAACGGACAATTTCCGCAAAAGTGTTCGGGCTCTTAAAGCACCCGAAATAGATCGATCGAAACGCGTGCATGTTCGACAGGCGCGCTTCGCGTTGCATCTGCAAACGGGAGCGCGCACTTCGCTGGAATTCGGGCCGAGCGTGTGCTCAACGAAGGGACTGCTGTCCCGAATGACTGCCAATCGACCGCCATCCGCTATCGCGGCGGATAAGCACTCACTGCGCGCACTCGGTTGATAAATCTGCCACTGCAATCCGATGTGACCGTTCTGAATGGGAATGCATCGCTGTCCTCCACCGCCACCATACCCGCCCCCAAGCGCGACTGTGTCTGTCCCTGTGTCTGCCGCACAGTGGTGGACTTTGTGCTGCAGAATTAATGTCACGAAATTATCATCAGCGGAACAGGCAAGAGATCCGACAACGATAGCCGCGGAGAATGATGTCGCGAGCTACCGATCCCGCCGCTGCCGACGCCGACGACGCCGCAATCTATGCGACTTTTGTGTGACGTTCGCCCGCACGGAGAGGAAGACGACGACGACGACATCGCCCCAGAGGAGCATCATCATTGTCGTCTGACATTCTGAGTGGGTTATTGTGTTGGCCAGCGAGCTGGGCGGTGGCGCAGCGGTTTGGGCGGCGGTGCAGAGCGGGCGAACTTATCGAGGATTCATGGAGATCAAAAACAACACGACATGACCACCAACCACCAACCAGCCGCCATTGAGCGAATACAGTAGCGACCACGACACTAAAAGGATTCCATTGTTTGGGGCGCTACTGGGATGCTTCCGAAACAAATGACCCGAGATTACGATCGCGCGAGAGAGATGCTGCTGGTCGCGCTGTGTGCGCTTTTCGAGAATGGGAATCTGTAATCTGAGACATTCTGGGAAAATTTGACGTTTTGAAGACGTTTGTCATGGCACGCTGGTGTTGGACGCTGTGTTCCATTCGGTTTCATGATGTTGCAGGGTGTTGCATGCTGGTGCACTTCGGTGCTGTGGTGTGTCTTTGTGTGACTTTTCGGTGTCCTCGTCAAGTACTAATCGTGGTCTATGGGATCATGTTCCCCACTGGCTGTACACACTTGAGAGGCGAGGTCTCGATTACAATTGCATGCTGCGGCTGCGGCTGCGGCTGCGGCTGTGACTGTGACTGTGACTCCGACTGCGGCTTAAGTGGCGTGAAGATGAACGAGATACATTTTGACGTTTCCCAGTTTGCCGAGATGACTGATCATTGGAGTGAGGCAATTTTGACATCTAATTGACTGAGGAAGCTGACGAGTGGAAGGATGCTGCGACGGAATTGTCTTATGGTGTAGGGAGGGAGTGGGAGCTGTTGTTGATGGAGAAGTTGAGAGTTGGGGCTATTCTCTTGGGTTTTTGACTGATTTCGTGCCAAGGACACGAGGTTGACACGTCAACTTGTCTTGACTGGAGTGGACCAAGCCTCCTCTCCCCTGGGCGAGCGCATGTCAGCTGCCTCCAGGAGAGCACAGTCCAAGTTGGTCGATGTCAATTTCAAATTTTTCACGACATCGTTCCTCCGGATTTCGTCTGCAATGCTGCCCTAGTGCTCCTATATAAATTCACTTCGGGCTCTGCCTCTGACTAGGACATCAGCTGTATACCAATGAAATGTATTTTTATGGTTTTATGTGTCAGGTCGTCTTTCATTGGGCGCCATTTCTTCTGTGTGACAGACATTTGTTAGTTGGCTTCTCCTTCTCTCGGTAAGTTCACAGAACGACCCAGAGCTATTGAGTCCTAGTCAAAACAGGTTTTGGGAGACCAAGGTACTGTGACGTGCCACGATAACGTCCTGTGTTCCCTCCTCTAGGACTTATCAAGCCTTATCAAGCCTGAACTGACTTTTTTCTTGGATAGGTGGTAGTCTTCAACAGTGACACATGAGACACCGAGTACACACTTCTCATTAAGTTGGAAGTATTAGTGACTGGATAAAGAATGTCTTATCCCGTGGAAGTATCCAATCAGAACTTTGAAATCCCAGCATAACCAGAAGAGTTGTCAGGGGCACCCTGCAAGGGGAAGTACTTTCCCCTCTTCTCTAGATACTAGTGGCAGACGAAATTCTTAATGAACTTAATAGTCATGGCGGCTGCAAGCCAATAGCCGACGCTGACGACACAGCCTTAGTCGTAACCGGCAAATTTCCCCAAACCATTAGAGACATTATGGAAACCTCTCTTAAGAAGCTAGAAAGGTGGACGGGAAGAGCTGGTCTAGATGTTAACCCATCCAAGACGGAACTCGTACTGTTCACAAAAAGATACAAAATACCACCTTTAATCCGACCAAAGTTGAAGAACAAGGAACCAAGATTTACTAGTCAGGCCAAACAATTAGACATAATATTAGACAGTAAGCTAAGCTGGAAATGAAACTTTCAAGACCGTATTAGGAAGGCGGCGGTAGCTATGTAGACTAGCAAGAGGATCCTCGGTTCCAAATGGGGGCTCAATCCGAAAATGACACACTGGGTATATATAGTAGTCGTCAGTCGTCAGACCTTGTTTGGTGGCCAGCATTACGAAATACATTCAATCTTTGAAAATTTCATTTGCATTACGGGTGCACTTCGCTTCACACCTTCAGCCGCCATGGAAACAATGCTACAGCTACTTCCCGTCGACATTTACGGGAAGTTGGCGGCTAACAACGTTGCGATCAGGTTGAGAGAATGCAACCGCTGGAGCAAAATGCACATTTTAGGTCACATGGAAATTATCAAAAATGCGAACATCCCAAAGCATAAAGATTATATCCCGAATAGAGAAGACTGGGCATCAGACGTAGTCAGAGAAGCTACACATCTGGAAGTGCACAGAGGGATCCAAAACGGAAGAAGGCTCTCGATTAGTAGTATTTGCTGTGCCGTCGATTGTCCAACCACTGTAGTATATTCCAGGCAGAAGTAAAAGCTATCCAAAAGGGGCAGCCAGCTTACTGTCAATGAACCCGATAGACGGGCTATCTATCGTTATATACATAGACAGTCAGGCGGCCATCAAGGCTCTGGATACACCATCAATCAAATCGAAGATGGTAAAAATTAGCCGTCCATCTCTTAGGGAGATAGCGGTTAGATGCTACCTAACCCTATGCTGGGTCCCTGCGCATAGTGGTATTCCAGGCGAGCTAGCTAGAACAAGGGTGGGGTTGCCAATGGCAAATAATCAGGACACCCCATACCCCTCTCTTCAAGTTATAAGCACTTTGTTACTTACAGATGCCATCAACGCCGCCAATCGAAGGTGGATGGATTTAGACACTTGCAGGACTTCAAGGCTAATATGGCTTTCAATAAATCCCAAAAAAAACAAGCACACTCCTTTATCTAAGTAGAAAGGAATTCAGCAATGTGGTTGGCATTATTACTGGTCATTGCCTATTATACACACACGCAAGGAGAATGGTAGTGTGGTAGTAAGGTAGTGTATACCGTATCTCTGTAAATTGTGCAATACAGTTTTAAGATAAATGTACTTTTTAGCTACAATAATGAATCAATCAATCAATGAGCATGGGCACCCCCTACAATGAGTTTTGTAGGAGCTGAAGGGACGAAGGGGAAGAAGAAACTATATTTCAGCGCTTGCAAGGACAAGGAAAAAACACGCTAGACAGCTATTCATTCAATAGCCTTGAGGAAATGTCTGGGATCAAAATTCTGGACATATCACAATTTATAAAAAATAACTATTGGCTGTAACCTAGCAAAGGATATGCCACAAGCATTAGTAGGTATCTTCAGGTGTTTTATTTATTTAGCACCAAAAGAGGAACCGGCTCGTTAGCTGCCGATTAGTGATATCACAATGGATCCACTCAGGATCTAAGTGGAACTACTTCAGTTGTGGCAATCACATTAACCGAACCTAACCTAACACACTTTTCCCTTGAGTTCGGCGTCTGCAAGCCACTGTGGTTAACGGAATCCCCGGATATCTGCCTGCCATCATTTCGGGCACCAATTTGGTTGAGGTCCATGTGGTCCACCTTAAATTTGGGCGGTTTCCAGCTTTTTATCAATCACAATGTCATCCGCGCAATGGGCCTCAACCTAAAAGCCTCTCCAGCTTGCATGATTAACCAGCTGTCTCCAATAGCGCACGCCAAGTTGGTTGATATCCTTCTCCATCTGGGTGCGCCATCGATTCCGTGGGCTTCCTCCTTTGCGCTGTCCCACGGGTTCGGAGTCTAAGACACTTCGGGCTCGAGCAGTTCCGTCCATGCGCTCTACAAAGCCTAGCCACCGTAGGCGCTGAATCCGTAGACGCCTGGCTAGGCTCATGCGGCTGTACAGCTCTTATCCTTCATGGTTGAATCTTCTTCTCCAAAAACCATCAATGCAAACAGGACCAAGAACTTTTCGCCGGAAGAGACCAAGGTCTTCTACATCTGGACAGGGACAGGAATGAGAGAAGGGCTCTCCTACTAAATTGTTTCTTGGGCACATAGAAACAGCTATTGCCAAGAGTTATTCTGCGTATAATGTCGGTACTGATGTGTTTCGTACTGTGGACAACTAGTAGTAGAGTCGCAGTCCATACTGAGAATTTGGAAGAGCCATTTCCGCAGACTGCGAAACGGCGATGATGGCACCAATACCGCTGTCAGGCAGAATGTCCCACTCAATATGGACGATGATCGACGACAATTCCGTCCCCCCGACTTAGACGAGGTCAAGATAGCAATATCAAGACTGAAGTCTAACAAAGCTGACGGACTGTCCGCTGAAATCTTTAAGGCAGCTGGAGATGATCTGGTTCAGCGCATGCACCAGCTCATCTGTAAGATATGGTCGGAGGAAAGCATGCCCGATGAGTGGAGTCTCAGTATCGTTCGCCCGATCCACAAGAAAGGAGACCCCTTTGACTGCGCCAACTAAAGAGGGATTAGTCTCCTGAACATCGCGTACAAGCCGTTTTGTGTACTCGCCTGAAGCCGTTTCTAAATAACCTGATAGGTCCATATCACTGTGGCTTCAGGCCAGGGAAGTCCAACATCGACCAGATTTTCACACTACGGCAGATCCTGGAAAAAACCCAAGAAATGCAAATCGACACCCACCACCTTTTTGTCGATTTCAAGGCCGCATATGTCAGCGTGCATAGGGACGAGCTATACAACGCCATGTCTAGTTTTGACACTCCTGCCAAGCTCGTCAGGTTGTCCAGGATGACAATGGAGAATTCTCGCTGCTCCATCAAGGTCGGTAACGAACTCACCGAGACCTTCAATGTCAAAAAAGGATTTAGACAAGGTGACGCGCTGTCATGTGATTTCTTTAACATCATCCTGGAGAAGATCGTGCAAGACTCACACGCCAACACTAGAGGCACGATCTTCCAGAAGTCCGTACAACTGCTAGCATACGCGGATGACATTGACGTGATTGGCAGAACACAGCGAGCCGTCAATGAGATGTCTGCTGGCATCGAGGCGGAAGCGGCTAAAATGGGTCTAGCGGTGAATGAGGGAAAAACGAAGTATATGCTGTCATCAAGAAGGGACACACAACATCGACGTCTTGGACAGAGCGTCACAATGGGCAGCTTTAACTTCGAGGTAGTCAAGGACTTCGTCTACCTCAGCTCGCAACTGAGTAGTAGAGCCATCTCTCGAAGGACCAAGCTGACTTTATACAAGACCTTGATCATCACAGTAATGCTGTACGGCACGGAGGCATGGACAATCTCAAAAGCGGATGAGGAAGTCCTTGGTATTTTCGAGAGAAAAGCTCTGCGTGCGATCTTTGGTCCTGTTTGCGTTGACGGTTTCTGGAGGAGAAGATTCAACCACGAACTGTAGGGGCTGTACAGCGACATGAGTCTAGTCAGGCGTCTTCGGATCCAACGCCTAAGATGGCTAGGCCATGTAGAGCGTATGGACAACTCAGCTCCGGTCCGAAGAGTCTTCGACTCCGAACCCGTGGGACAACGCAACAGAGGACGCCCGCGTTTAAGGTGGCGCACCCAGGTGGAGAAGGACCTCAACCAACTTGGCGTGCGACACTGGAGACAGCTGGCCAGAGACCGTACTAGCTGGCGAGGCTTGCTGTTTGAGGCCCAGGTCCACCCCGGACTGTAGCGCCAAATAAACAATAAGAAGTGCTTGGCAGGGAAAGCAACACTAAGCTGCGTGAAAAAAGGGCAAGGGTTGTCCCATTATCCCGTCCTCAGACACTTAAATTACCTGATCTTCTTAATGCGAAATGGTATCAGGAACGACCACCCAGTCGCCCTTCGTTTCCAACTAAAGACTGAATACCGTAGCCATTACCTTGTTGATTGACAGACCCGCCTAGGCCTTGATTGCTGCAAGCTCATCGAGAGAAGCCCACTGTTTTGAATATTCTTTGGTATCTGGGGTTCTGATGTATCCATATTTTGTCCACGATGCAAAAACTCATTCGGCTGTGATCAGTGGGACCTCATGCAACGACCTGAACTTTTGGGCTAATGTGTGACATCCTCAGGGGCGGTACAATAACAATGGGCTGCCCAAAACGAGTTCAATTTGTGGCGGAACATATCCTTAATCATGGATCTGTAGCACAGCCAAAGGACAGCAGAGTGTTTTTCTTTATTTATAATTTGCGCGTGCTCAAGGGATTGCTAATACCCTTATGTGTTCGGGGTTAAGACACAGCACGGGCCGAAGGTATAGAGGGAGAAAGGGAGAGGACGTACCTGTGCACATTGGTCTTAAATATCTGCGGGTTGTAGTCTGTGGGAAATATTAGCTTGGAAGAGCATTCCACATTCGTGCAGTGCGGCTGAAGAACGAGTCTCTGAATTTAACTGTGTGTCCGAAAGAAGGCTTAAGGGTATGCATGATGGGCATTCCTGGCGAGACGAGTATTGCGGGTGAATTCATGGAGAGGAGGAATGCAGTTGGCCAGCTCACTTGAGCATCGTTTGTTGAAATAACGACAAAACACGGACAAAGAAGGGACGGTACGTCGATGTTCGAGAGAATGACTCTGCGATATTGTTGTCTCCTATAAGTTTTATCGCTCGCTTTTGGATTCTATCAAGTACGTGCAGTGTGGTCTTAGGGGCACCAGACCAGATATGAGCGTTATACTCAAGCTTGGGGCGGATGTACGCCTTATAAATTAAAGCCAAATCAGAAGGGGTGAAATATTTCTTGCACCGATTAAGGAAACCTAAACATTTCGCAGCATTTTTGGCGACCTCAAATATGTGATCGCTCCAACTAAGTGTTGTGTTGATACACATACCAAGGATGGAAAGTTGTCCGGTTTCATCGACACAAGCGCCATTCATGGATAATGGCTGATTAGGAAGGGTTCGCTTGAGTGACAGCAGACAGCATTTAGTTTTTGAAGCATTGAATTCCACTCTATTGTTTTTTCCCCAGTTAATTATGCTGTCAAGATCGGAACATACGCTGCCGTTCAAATTCTACGGCCGAAGGACGGGGTCGTGAGTCTTGGAACGAATATGAAAAGCTAAGGGTGCTGTCATCAGCGAAGGAATGGATTGGATTAGAAGCAGCAGACAAGAGATCATTTATAAAAATGAGAAAGAGTGTCGGAGACAGAACTGAGCCTTGGTGAACAGGAGTGGAATAGAAGCTAGGATAATCTAAAATGCGAAATGTTGGTCACCGACAGACAGTCTTCTAGATTCGAATACTTAAGTCGCATCAGTCATAGCCTGGATGAGCCTACCACACCTTCGTAAGTTCAAACAAACAGATGTCAGAGATTTCAGTCATCAGGGCAGTTCCCACGCACCTCTGTGTAGCTCCAACCTCCAATCCTCATCGTACACACTGGATTCTCGTATACTCCCATCACATCCATCACAAAAAAAACCCCGTCGTCGACCGTCGAGTTATGATTGTTTTTGACTGCAAACAAACCACAAGAGATTAAAATTCACACATCTGTTGCAGTGCCCTCCTCCCTGCCGCGGACGCATCCAATTAAACCCTCATTCCTCAGCATGTCAACGATCCAATTACACGTCGTTGCCCTTCCTTCGGCCCATAATCACCACGTTTGACATCCATCACATCGACATGTCCCCAATTTGCATTCACTTAAACTTCGCTTCAAGCTCCTCATTATCGTCATCCCATCACCCTCGAGCCCTCTTCGGCGGGCCAAAATAAATTATCTGCCAAACCGCGAGCGGGGCGAGCACATCCATCGCGACGCTTGACAACAATTTCCATACCTTCATCTTAATTGCCCGCTAACTGCCGTTTAATCGAAACGCTTAATCACACACCAATTTAATTAAACGGTGCTCCGTCTGACGTCCGGATTCCGGGCGTCTCCCCTTCGACCCCACTCCACCATTCATCCACCCGGACTGAGCCAGGAGTGCTCAGAGAGTGCCCAGAGAGCGGGCTGAGCAATTTTTTCGGCGACGCACGACGCACAAAAGAGCGGAGCGCTCTTTGTGGCGCAGAGTAATTGTTAACATTATTTAAGTAAACTGAATCCATAGCCGCAGGATGTCAATCATAATTCATGTTTACACGCAGCACAGGACACCGTGTGCTTCGTCCTCAGGTGCCGTGCGTCGTCGTCGTTGCGCCGCCAACAACGGCAGCTAGCAAATTATTAATAAAGAAATTTATTCAAGCTGCCGGCAGCCGAGTGGCCCGCAATTGGGCCCTAAGTGTGCATGTATCGCTGCCGCCGCATCTGCCTCCCCGCCGCCCTCTCAGTGCGGCGGCTGTCGATATGATCGAGATGCTGATGAGATGATGATGGGAGTTGGCCCCGAAAAGCAACAGAAAAACGCACACACACACGGAACCAAGAAATGGTGAGTCAGCCGCTATCACCGCGCCGCCGCCAGTCGCTGACTGTGCCCAGCCCTTGATGAGTCTGACTAATAATAGCAATGAAGTAATAAGTGTTTAACATGACGTAAACTGCCGTAAAAGGACTCGTTACGGGCGGAATACAAATTTCCGCCAAACGGGAACGGACAAGGACAGTCCGCTGCCGCGCCGCGCCGCCACGGAATTTAATTACGAAACGCTTTTGGGGCCCGGACGCGAACGCTGAACGGTCGCTCGACGGACAGGAAGAGGGCTGATTAATCCATCCCCAGGAAAGGAACCGCTCTAGATTGGCGGCTGGGAGTTAGACCATCGGCCGCTTTTAGGCCATTGTTACAGTTGCTGGTGCTGCCGCTGCTACGCCGACTTGATCCTCATTACCCAGGTGTGTTTCTGGCGCACAAGTAGGCAAAGGTAGCCGCCGGCGATGATGGCGGCCGCGCGTTGCGTCGATTTCGCATTTCGCCTTGGACTGCCGATGTAGGATACGAGCAGATGGTCCACTCTCTCTGCTGCGTGGTCGACGGCCGGCGGAGGGAGGATATGTTGACCAATCACTTGCTATCGGGCGAACGTATTTCATTGCGCGATTTCGAGCTGGAAATGTATCTCGAGATGCCGAGTGTCGATAAGTGGATGTGGAACGCGAAAACAAATGGACTCCGGAGCGCGGCAACGATGAGTAATATTTCCGGAGTCGGATTGTGTTCGCACGGACCGGCTGCCCAGGCGATCGATGGCTGGATGCAGCGGATGAGCTTTAGGTGATTCGAGTGCGCGTGCAAATGGCACGAGAAGAATTGAACTTCCTGTGTGCACCACGGGCTGGTGCCGAGGTCAGGGCTGGTGATGCAACGGCAGCTGGTGGTTGGTGGAAGCAATTACGAGCACATTTCGTGTGACAATGGCTGCTGAAGGTCGGCCAACGCTCACTGTGTGAAGCTGGAGTGACATTTTTGGTCACCACACTCCTCGTCAGCCCACGCGATTGAATGTAAATCTCCTCCATTCAGTGTCGGTAATTGCAGCAGATGTCGGCTGCGGTGGGACTGGTTGTAGTAATCACCTCGTCCAGAGTCGTAATTAAGGTGACAACTTGGCATGACGAGCGCGAATTAATAACGCGACGCTTTTAATTTATTCAAATGAATTCTGATGATGTAATCCAGTAGTTGCGCAGCCACTCTCGCTCGACGACGGGTCTAGGTCACTACCTACTGAGCTGCAGGTGGTGGTGGTGGTTTGGAGAAAGGTAACGTCAATGCCTTGTGATGACACCTTCACTGAGACTGCTGTGGATTTGACGTTGAATGGTTGACAGAAGCTGATCCGGAAGTTGTGCATCTATAGGAGCGGAATGTCTAAGACAGCTTGAGCGTGGTTTTCAACTTGATGCTCATGGGTGGAGAATAAAAATACTTCATGAAACAACGTGATCACCTAGATCCGTGATGTTGTTGCCTCACGATTGGAGGGAGGAGTCCACAGTTTTATGCCGGCACCAAGTGCCGAGGATTGAGAAGAATTTGTCGTCGCTGGAGATCCCAGAGACCCGACGCAGCTAGTGTCGTAGAAGCCAGAATTGGTGTGCCAGGGATCAGCAGCCTTTTCACCGGTCTGAGGCATATTTTCTGGAAGCTCCTTTTATCCAGCCTTGTCCTAACTCTGTCACAAATCAATCACTTTAACACCTGTAAAGCTACAACAGGTCGTTGACCAAATCTCTCCCTCGTTGATCGCCATATTCCCGAGATGACACGGTCCAGAACAAGTACCTAGACTCTGCAGGATGACCACCGTTTATATATTACCAGAGCAGGGATGGTCAACCTGACCATCAGAAAATCTAATCGATTTACACATCAGTAGCACAGTTTCAATGTCAACCTCTCAGCATGTTTGCATTAAGGGCCAGTCTATAGAAGCATCCCTTCAATCGCTTGTTGGCATTATAGAAAAATCCCTCGAAGTAACGCTTACTGTCTTTGTTAACATTGAGGTAGCTTTTAACACCGTCAAACCCCTGCAATTACTTCAGCACTCAACCGACTCGCGATGGAAAAGGTGGAGTGCTCAGGGTGGATTGCTATTACCTTTCTTATGGAACGTACTGGTGAATGAACTTCTACGGACATTGGAAAGGACAGGGTGCAAGGTTTTTCTTCTTTTTTAATTCATTTAGACAAAAATGCTTAAGACTAGTTGGACGAACATTTTTACTATTTCTAATTTACTGGCCCTCGGCGGGCACTCTAAGCTGAACTTAATCTTATCCTATGTCTTTCGACTTAAACTAAGAACCAATGAATTTAAAGAAAATTTACTTTAACTAAACGACTCAATTTTAAGAAAAATTTAAAAAAAATTTAAAACAGAACTGGCTGTACTTACACTACCTTAAAAATAACTTAAACTATCTAAAGCTAAACTACATGCATATGCACATGTTAACAATGCTCTCATGACATATTTGATATTTGCAATGTATAAACATTGGAACACAGTGGGGTACGTACTTGAATACTCACCCTTTTTTTATTATTTACAGCTTACATCTACCTTAAAAACTACCCTAGGCTATGAAGGTCGGCCATAGGTTGCAGACTATAGACTGGCATCTAATTTGCTGCAAAACAGTGATCGACTGGTCCCCCATTCGGGGATACGTACTACCCTTTCTACCCCGGTTCTAAAGGGTTCGACGAGGGAGATCCCTCTCTCCCCAGCCACAAGAATTTTCAATGTCGCATTGCAGCATCCCGAACATATCTATTTGATACCGCCGTACTGAACCGCAGGAGACCCTCTTCAGCTCGTTGTGTGACGGAGCGGTCGTGGTTGAGTCGGCCATTCACAGTTGATCTGCCGATGTGAGCGGTACCACGTTTACCTCTTGTAGTCGAGTGATAGATGAGCGGTACCGCATTTATGTCTTGCATCAAACCGTGCTTATTAAAAAGGAGGAATGCTTCTGGGGGGACGAAGCCATTGTGACGTACCCTTTCATGGTATTGTGAATTGGGGTAGTAAGCCCCTGAGATTGAGAGACAATTGGACGAGTTCATCGCTCTAGCAGTATGACCGCGAATCAACTTCAACAGGAAATTGTCCACTCTTATCAGGTTTGCCCTGTTGTATAAAACCTCTTTGGAATAGAATTTTATGTACTGAGCCTCTGGAGTTCAATAAAGACAAAGGCAAGCCCTAAGACAAGCCCTCTCGAACAACCGAATCTTTTCCATCAAGCTTGCACTCACGTTGAACCACACGGGACAGCCAAAGGTCAGCATTGGCCGGATGAGTGCCATGTAGCAGATAACCTTCACTCTCGCATCGAGTTGGCTGTTGTAAAACAGTCTCTTTGTAAGGGCAAAAGCGCCTCGGGCCCTGGCCAGAGCCGCATCTACATGTTTGTTAAAATCTAGATACTGATCTAACCAGATCCCCAGGTATCTGACTACAGTCTTTTGCGCCAGTAGCTCCCCGTGTCTTCCAACGATTGAGAACTGTTCTGGACAATTCTTTCTAGTATCCGCCGAGGCCTTATACAACGGAGTCCTGAAAAGAATGGCTTCCGATTTCCGGAAGTTAATACTCAACTTCCAGTCATCGCAACTAATCATGAATGAATCGAAGTCACCCTGCGTGAGAGTAGTGATTTCCTCGATCTTTTTGCCTGATCTGTACACGATCAAGTCATCGGCGTACGCAATTGCATGAGGAAGAGAACTCAACAGATCGCTCAAGTAAATGTTGAACAGGATCGGCGGATTAAAGGCACCCTGTTGGAGGCCATTTTTTACCTCAAATATACCTGTGGAGGTCACGTTGCCAACCGTCTACCGGTAAGCATGTTACACAGTAGGTACAGCAGTGGTTTGCTAATGCCTAGCCGATTGATCTTGTAGAAAAGTCCTTCTAACCATACGGTGCCAAAGGCATTCTCCAGGTCAATCAAGCAGGCACCCGTACATTGTTTCTGGCTCTTGTCCAATTGGATATCCGACACCAGTTTCGACGCAGCATGAATAGTGTCATGCCCCGCTTTGAAACCGAATTGGTTATCCGAAATTATATTTTTGTCCTTAGTCCAGTTGATCAAGGCTCTATTGATCACTTTCTCGAATACCTTGCTGATGTTCGGAAGGAGACTAATTGACCGGGGGTTGCAAGGATTCGAAGAATCTTTTCCTCTCTTGGATATGGGTTGTACAATCGCAGTTTTCCAATGTTCCGGATAATGTGCATTATTCAGAGAATTGTTAAATAGGATCGTGTACATATTAACCACTTGCAGGGGGAGGTGTCTTAGCACAATGTTGGAGATCCCCTTGACTCCCACTGACTTTTTCTTCCTAAGTGATTCGAAGACCGCTTGGAGTTGTGTCTTCGATATGAACGGAGGATGAACCCCTTCGTCGGCGATGGCATTATCTGACATGTTATCATCATTGAACACGACAAAGCCAGTGTTCTCAGATCGCCATTGTTGCATGTCTTCTCGAAGTCGAGAGTTGCTAGCCATTACGCGGTTGTCCAGGTCGTGGTTCGGACGAACGCTCCCATTCAAGGGTACAAGGTCATAGCCTATGCCTATGCCTGGGGAATATATACCCACGATTTGTGATATCATGTAGTTGGCCATCGTGGACTACATGGACTAATGTATGTGGTCAAAGTGTTAAGCCGCAGAAAACAGATTAAGACCTCTTTACCAGGAAATACAAAATTCCTTTCTTCGATCCCCCAACTCTCAGGAGGATCCCTCTGAGACTGAGTAACAGGGCAAAATTTCCTTGGCCTCGTTCTGGGCACGAATTTAAGGTGGAAACCCAACATCTAGGAACATGTCAAAAAAGCCTACACGGCAACTCGTTCCATAGCCTTACAGACACTCCTCAACCTTTCAACGAAAGATTTCTCTCACGGAAAGGCCGCTTCCATTTCGATGACTAGATTGAAATCGCTGCGTATGTGGAAGGAACTCAGCTCTGGTCATTCTACCATCGTCGATAAATTTGGGTCCCTACCAATAAACACTGCCCTCATTTTCGAGAGCCCCCCCAGATCTTACTGGAAGTCTGAACAGGAGATACTGGAGGGTCGTCTGCGAATTTTCACAGATGGATCGAAGTTGGGGCAAGGAGTGGGTGTGACAGTGTGCTCTAATGCCCTGAACTTCCAACTGTCTTTCCGAATACAAAATCGCTGTATCGTCATTCAGGCAGAATCTATAGCAATAAAGGATGTTATGTTATCGCTAAAAAAAATCATGTTATATTAGGTTCAGATATTGTCATCTGTGCGGACAGCTCTGAATGGAGTCACATTTATCTCCAAGACGTTCCTGAAGCAGACGAAATAGGTAGAAAGGGCACTACCTCAACACTCTTTCCGGATGGAGACCTGCGCTCTATGCCTGTCACTACTGCAAACCGTCTACTAAGTATCATATCAAACGTAGATAGTCTCCTAGCACTGGGTGCCGCATCGCAGACATGACCTACTCTTGATCCAAGACACTTACTCGATCTGATCAGAATGAATAGGCTGAATCTCCAAAAACTCTCATCGCTAGTGAAGTCACCAACACACTTGGACCATAATGGCCCCTAATGCTTGCGTCCAAGCTAGTCGCTAGCTGTAGCGAAGAGCTCAAGATTCTTGGCACACGGCATTCGATCACTCTACGCTTGGTCCCAGGTCATAGGGATATAACCTGCAAACGAGGTAGCAAATGAGCTTGCCAGGAAAGGGGCCGACACTGGCCCATACCAGGCAATTCCATGCATTGCTCCATCTCTGGCAAACATCAAGCGGAAAGTGGACGGCTCTGGGCTCTCTAACCACTTGCGAGACTACCCGAATGTTATGGCCGATTTCTTTTATCGATACGCAATTCTTTTGGAAATTAAACAAGAAAACAGCCCTAAAAATTTTAATCGAATCCGTCATAGGGAAACAATTGTATTGGGGAAAAACCACAGAAACTAAAGTGATTTACCCGGTTTTTCTCGCCACTGTACACGAGTGGATGGGACTTGAACTTTTATGCCAACGAATGGAAGCGACCTACAGTTTTATGCCGACTTCGAAGTGTTTGAGACGTTTTTTCTTGACACTTAGTACTTTTTGAGTGTTGTGCGTGACTCGAAAGAGGTGGATTATTTTGGTCGTACCGGCCCGGAACTGAACTCCGGCTAAGTTGTTTATTGTTCGGCGAACATACCGGCAACGTCACGGCTACCCTAGCTCTAGTCGTACTACGAACTCACTATTCGCACAGAAAATTACTTCGGTTGTTGCCTCTTCTAATCAGCTTTAATCTCCTAGACATTGGTAGACCACATTGTCGAAATGAACGACCTATCGGCCGCACAACTTCAAAGCTTCTTATAGACATTTATAAAGGGGTCCAACCTTTATATTTCTGTCTACGATGGATTCCAAAATCGACTGCATCACTGACACTTGGTACATCCCAGCCATTCCGAAGTTCGTTAATCTCCCTTGCAATAGTTGACCATCCATTTTGTCCCGTCATTCATGTCTGTTCTTAATTCCTCACTCAACTCTCTCCAAGATGTCCGCCTCTAACTAACTCATGGACCCACAGAGAAGGTTGACATCGACTACACTTGCACTCAATCACACGTGTCGAATTCACGTGTGAAATGCAAGAAGAAAGTTATCCAAACCCTTCCGTAATCGAAACCCATTCATCATCGTGAACAAGGTGTTCGCATCCAAAACCCATCCATTCACCAACTCCCCCGCACAAGCAACCGGGCTCAACGAAACCCTAGCGACGAGCGACAAAGATGTCAAACTTCCACCAAGACTAATCGCCCGTAGAGCACACACTTCGCGTGCACAATTAAACTTCAAATAGACAGCAATCCTGTTTCTGTCATTCATCCACCCCCCCTCCGCCAGCGTCAAATGGAAACTTACGGAAAACGAACACTAAGCTCGACAGAGATGTATGACACGACACACTATAGCAGTGCGCCCCCATCCCTTTGCCTGTTGTGGCAACTAACACTTCATTAAGGCAGCACTTTTCACACCCTCAAAATTGGTTTTTTGTATGTGCCACAGCGCGCACCCCTTCGTGAGCAGCCCGTGAAGCGGTATCATCACTTTTCCAAGTCAATTTTGACACAAGTTTAATCGCCTGTTGACAGTTGTAGCGACATCAATTTTCTGGTATGCAAATTGTTTTCGAAACTGAGAACGGATACCGGGGGTTGATTGATGGACGAAGTGGGCCCTCTGACAGGGATTTGATTAAAAAAAAAAAAAAAAGGAGGAGAAGCCCACGAACGAACTTCACTGCCCACATGGGACCTGCTGGGTGGCAGCTACGGTCGGAACCGGTAACAGTGTCGTGTTGAAGTTTTGTGTCACAAATTGTCGGAGATTTTCGAGAAGATGGAAAAAGTGGAGTTTGAAATGCCAGTCAGTTTATGAGGTGCGAAACGATTCACTCTCGGGGTGGGTATGGTGTTATCGGGGAAGTTTATAGGCTGTCGGAGGGGAGTGGGGCCGTTTATGTCAATCCCCATGTAATGGGAGGCTGATGTACGAGTTTTATGGAGCTCGGGTGCGTGAACTGGTAGGGATATTGGTTTCAATTTCTTGTCACATTGGTGTGGACAGAAGGTTGAAGAGGTAACCTGGTACAGCGGCTACATCCAGTTTGGCAGTGGCCGTTGCTTGATTGACTGTCCATCCTGCGATAAAAGCAACAGATTTCAGACAAAAGAATTCAATGCGACATGTCAATACTAGCACTGGACGATGAAGGAAAGTAGCGTGCCAGTCGTCAACGATGGATGCACCCTTAGCTCAGATCTCCAGATGACTTCCAGAAAATCTGTTGCCTTTGTACTGACACTAGAGCTGGATATTACGTATTCCAAAGCATTCTAGAAGTTGGAGGAACTTCGACGGCGGACAAGTCTTTGTAGTGCACAGCAGAGGGGTTTGAATTGCTGTGCACTACAAAGACTTGAGTTGAGTGTGGTTACGAAACGTTTCCTCACTGTTAGAAGCAAAGACCTTCGTTTAAGACAGACTCCTGTATGTGCTGACGCTGGAATGAGGGTTCACGTGGAAAAATCTCTTGTCATGGTTATTTGGAACTCTGTCTGATTTCAAGGGGTTCCCCAAGGCTGTGTACGTAATAATAATAATATGGGTGGCGCGACAGTTCGAGACGGACCTGGGCCTAGCTTCTCAGCAACCACTCGTGTTGTGCGTGCTATTGTTCGCTCACTCGTGGAAGGGACCTACAGTTTAATGCCGACTTCGAACGGCGAAGTTGAGAAGCTTTTTCTAGACAGGAATACTATTTAAGCATTGTCAGTGACTTGAAAGAGGTTGAAAGAGGTGGTAGATTCGGGTATCGAACCAGGCACCCTTTGCGGCGGAGTCGACCCACTTACCCACTACGCCATGGCGACCCACTGGCTGTGTACTTACTCCACTCTTATTAGCCCCCTACAGCCCATGCCGTGTAGGCAACGATACCGCAGCCAGGGTAAATCTATTGTATCCGAAAACTACGTAGACGACATAGCAGAGTATCTCCTGTGCGACATCAAAACCCTATGGTCATAGCACCATCTAAGATCTTCTGCCAAGAGATCTCGCAGCGTCCTCCACAGATTATACGATCCCCAAACTAAATCCCCAAACAAAAGGCTTTGATACTCTTATTCCCGAAAGAACTGATTGGCACAGCGGTCAGATGCGCAGGGATTCTATGTGGGAAATCTACAGTGACGCCTCTAAGGTGGGCGGCGGGTGCATTCTCAGAATTTTTTTTTTTATAATTTGCGCGTGCTCAAGGGATTGCTAATACCCTTATGTGTCCGGGGTCAAGACACAGCACGGGCCGAAGGTATAGAGGGAGAGAGGGAGAGGAGGTACCTGTGCACATTGGTCTTAAATACCTGCGGGTTGTAGTCTGTGGGGATTATTAGCTTGGGAAGAGCATTCCACATTCGTGCAGTGCGGCTGAAGAACGAGTCTCTGAATTTAACTGTGTGTCCGAAAGAAGGCTTAAGGGTATGCATGATGGGCATTCCTGGCGAGACGAGTATTGCGGGTGAATTTATGGAGAGGAGGAATGCAGTTGGCTAGCTCACTTGAGCATCGTTTGTTGAAATAACGATAAGACACGGACAAAGAAGAGACGGTACGTCGATGTTCGAGAGAATCTAATGACTCTGCGATATTGTTGTCTCCTATAAGTTTTATCGCTCGCTTTTGGATTCTATCAAGTAGGTGCAGTGTGGTCTTAGGGGCACCAGACCAGATATGAGCGTTATACTCAAGCTTGGGGCGGATGTACGCCTTATAAATTAAAGCCAAATCAGAGGAGGCGCAATATTTCTTGCATCGATTAAGGAAACCTAAACATTTCGCAGCATTTTTGGCGACCTCAAATATGTGATCGCTCCAACTAAGTGTTGTGTTGATACACATACCAAGGATGGAAAGTTTTCCGGTTTCATCGACACAAGCGCCATTCATGGAGAATGGCTAATTATGAAGGGTTCGCTTGAGTGACAGCAGACAGCATTGAGTTTTTGAAGCATTGAATTCCACTCTATTGACTATAGATTGGCGGACAAATTTAGTGGAATCCAAGCGGAACTATTTGCAATCGGTTAAGTTGTCAAGACAGAAGGTGGCCATTTGTATTGATAGCTAAGTAGCCATCAAACCTATTGCATCCTGTGCTTCATACTCTAGGCTAGTACAGGAATGCCGAGCTGAGCCAGCGTCATTAGGAGACTAGCTCATAATCTCCCTTACCTGGGTTCCAGGTCACAATGACATTCCAGGAAATGAGAGTTCCGATGAAGTAGCTCACAGACATCTGCCCTTGAGTGCCCGCTTGCAGAGGAAGTGCACATCCCAATACAAGCAGTCAAGGCTAACATCTCCGCACACCTTCCTTCAAATAGCTAACCTCAGATGGACCAAGGTGACAAACTGTCAGGCCTACGGCCTGAGATCTATCGCGTAAGGCGACAGTCGTCTCGCGCTAGCGTTTCGACGATACTTTCGCTTCGTGTAAGCACAAAAAAACGATAGCGTCTGAGAGATATCGTTTTGCCTGCTTCGCATAGACTGAAAACTGTCATAAACCATAGTCTCGACGACTGATTTTTGGAGATACCTATTTCAGTGTCGCCTCCCATTAAATGTGAACAAAATGCATATACATATCTTGTTCTACACTTTTGAGACATCTTTAGAGTGATAGGTTGCATTTGTATTAGTTTTGTTCGCAAACTGAAATGAGAATTTATTAGCGAAATTTGAGAGGAACTGGAGCACAGATGTTATATTTACGTGAGAGCTATTATTTTCAGAGCACTCAAACTGTAACGATAGGCGAGACGATAGTGATGGTCTTCATCGAAGTGAATCAAAAGGACGATAGCCGTCTGAAATGCTACGCGATTAGAGCCCTGGTACAACCGATCCAAAGCAAAAGACCACCTTCAGCGAACTCGACATAACATCACTAGATTGGTGGCGGTCTGTACGGGACACTGGCCGATTGAAGATTAATCCGCTAAACTTGGTATCTCACATAACTCGCATTGTCGCAGTTGCAACAACATATCTCCGAGTGAGACCTTAACCCACTTCTCTTGCACTTGTCCGACTCTTGAAGGAGTCAGACAGCGAGCGCTTGATAGACCCTTTTTCAAATCACTTGACGACTGAAGAACTGATGTCCTGCTTAAATATCTCAGGTTGGATTTAGAGATATCCATAGACTTAACATAAAAGGTACCAGAGCTATGGCTGTAAAACGACCCATAGTGCTTTAGGTTCTTGCCGAAGCGTATGTTCACATAACATTCAGCTACGAACGCGATGGCAAGAACGTCACCATAGGCAGCTCTAACTTCGAGGTAGTCAAGGACTTCGTCTACCTCGGCTCCGCAGTAAATTGTACAAACAACTTCAGTACCGAGATCGAATGCAGAGTAACTCTTGCCAACCGCTGTTTGTATGGGCTCAAGAGGCAATTGAGTAGTAGAGCCATCTGTCGAAGGACCAAGCTGACTTTATACAAGACCTTGATCATCCCAGTCCTGCTGTACGGCGCGGAAGCATGGACAATCTCAAAAGCGGATGAGGAAGTCCTTGGTATCTTCGTGAGAAAAGCTCTGCGTGCGATCTTTGGTCATGTTTGCGTTGACGGTTTCAGGAGGAGAAGATTCAACCACGAACTGTACGGGCTGTACATCGACTTGAGTCTAGTCAGGCGTCTTCGGATCCAACGCCTAAGATGGCTAGGCCATGTACAGCGTATGGACAACTCAGCTCCGGCCCGAAGAGTCTTCGACTTCGAACCCATTGGACAACGCGCGCACCCAGGTGTAGAAGGACCTCAACCAACTTGTGGTGCGACACTGGAGACAGCTGGCCAGAGACCGTGCTAGCTGGAGAGGTTTGTTGGTTGAGGCCCAGGTCCAAATAAAGAAGAAGATATGTACATTCATACATTTGGACGCATTCACTGCATATAAATAAGTCTTTCCATAATATTTGGCGGGGAAACCATGCGTTGTATAACGCGTTTAATTGATAACGGGGAAAACAAGCACAGGGACAGGTGGGGAATTAGAAGCACGCACCCTCTTGGACATTGTTGCACATTGGAGAGGAAGTGCACATAATTGGCAAATTTATAATTCCTCAAGCATTAAAAAAAGACTTGAGGAGATGAACCGCATGTGAGGAATCATACTCAGCGATGGCGGGTAGAAACAAGGCATAATAATGATGACAAAATTCAGATTAGGAACCACCTTAACTGATCTTGATAATCTTAACAACGACATCAAATTCTTGCAAGGGGGGTAGTTGAAAACACCTTTGGACTGTTAAAAAAACTTCTTCAGATGTTGCTTTAATGGATTGTAATGGATGCCAATGCAATTCAACTACAGCAGAGAATTCGATAGCTACAGTTGTAGAGCTCTGTTATATTGACAAGGCTCGAAAGGATTCCCTAAGAGGAGTGGATCTCATATTCGTAGTAAATTGAAACCATAACTTGCAAAATTTACTTATTATGCCATATTTTTATATTTCCCCAGATCTTGAGGATGACAATTCAAAACACTTAAAACTGCAGGAAGAAAATCACAAAGGAGGAACGTTCACGAATCCCCTATTTGTATTTATACTTCATACGTACTTAGCTGTAAGTTTCTAGCAAGTAAGCCTTATATCAATCCACCCACCAAGAATTCTTTGCGCAGTTGTTGACTTTTGAATCCACGATATTGACGTATGGAGCGATGATATCTTTCAAGTGTGCAATTTCGTTCACTTTCACGTTTCTAAATAATACAATATATTAATTAACTTACCACATGAGACGACTGGATGGCGCAGTTAGTAGAGTGCCTGCCGCTGGTTAGCGGGGACCCCGGTTCGAATCCCAGTGAAAGCAAAGTGAATACGCTTTTGTCTGGTTTTCAAATCTGGTCAGTCACCATTTTCCGTTGGGATCAAATTAACGGCACTATCACCGGAATAGTCAATCAGTGGTAGTAGTTGACTGGGGGGATCACAATGGACCAATATTTGCCACTTCAAATGAAAAATCAAAATTTGCAGTTTGTTGTTCTGTCAAAATTAGCTGTGCTAGCTCACAATAGGCCTTATACTAGACACGAAGTTAAGAGCTGAAAGCAAAATATCCAGGAACGTGTCAAGAAGGCCGCAACGGCTCTCTACTGCTGTAAAAGGGCCATTGGGTGCAAATGGGTTTCACTGGCTATTCACATCAGTAGTCAGACCCATACTGCTATATAGTGTGGTAATTTGGTGGACCGCACCTGACAAGAGAATCAACATCACCCCACTCGCTAGAGCGGAGAGGATGGCTTGCGTATGCATTAGCGGAGCGCTAAGGACTACCTCCGCCGAAGCATTAAACATACTCCTAGACCTGCCACCGAAAGAACTAATTGGCAGGCAGACTGGAGATTAAGATCGCTGAGCAGCTGGAAAGAATTGCAGTCTGGACATACAACGAATCTAACGCAGGTATGCCTCTATGCCCATAGATACAGGCCTCACTATACATAAACTCCTCTTCAAGAAGAATTTCTCAACCAGCATACCGCCCGGATCTTACTGGAAGTCTGAACACCAGACGTTGGAAGGTCCACTGCAGGTGTGGGTGCTAGTGTCTATTCCAAGGATCTCAATTTCCAGCTATCTTTCCGTCTACCTAATCACTGTAGCGTCTTTCAGGCTGAAACTATAGCGATTAAGGAAGCCCTGTCCTGGCTAGTAAACTATGTAATATCTGATATCGCCGTCTGTTCCGATAGCAATCAAATCTCTGAATTCAGTCACTTTTAACTCCAAGACTTCTCTTAATTGCAGCCTAGACGACTGGATGACGCAGTTGGAAGAGTGCCTGCCCGTGGTTTGCGGTTCGAATCCCATTGACAGCAAAGTTAATACGCTTTCGTCTGGTTTCCAAATCTTGGCCAGTCACCATTTGGCGTTGGGATCAAATTAACGGCACTATCACCGGAATAGTCAATCAGTGGTAGTAGTTGACTGGGGGGATCACAAGGGACTAATATGGGCTAAGTGTGCTGGTGAATGCACAAGCAGCCCCCTACCTAACCTAACCCTAATTGCCGCCTATCTCTTAACGAGATTGCCAAGTATTTTAGCATCCAACTGATGTGGGTGCCGGAACACTGTGACATTCCAGAGAATTGCGAAGCGGACGAACTCCGTGCTCTTTCCGGGTGAAGACCCACCCTCCACGCCTATCGCTACTATAAAACATCTGCAAGAGCTTGAAACGGTTGCTCAAACCAACCGCGCATGGATATCAGGCACAGGATGCCTCATTACCAAACAACTATGGCCTATGATCGATCCCAAGCGATCGCTTAGCTTGATCAGATTAAGCAGGCCAAACCTCAGATCTCTTATTGGCGTTTTAACAGGGCATTGTGACATCGGAACTCACGCCTCTAGTCTAGGCCTTCCCTATAATGATGTCTGTAGAAGCTGCATGGACGAGGAAGAGGAAGAAACCATCGAACACTTGCTATGCAGCTGCAGTGCTCATCTCGGAGATTCAGACTTCTGGGGGCCCTTCTTTTTTAATCTGGCTGAACTGAGCAGCATCAAAAGCAGGCCTCTTCTTCGCTTTATCAAAACCACAAATTGGTTTGCGGAATAGATAGCCTAAGATCCGTGTGGTAACACAATGGGCCTATGTTTGGCCTAAGTTTGTCTGCTGTTCGTATGCGCGGCAGTCAGCCACCTCAACCTAACCTAACCTAGCTCACAATAGCTAATGGGTCAGTTTGAGTCACAATGATTACGTTAAATTCGAGTTTTGCTAAAACTGATTCATTAAAAGTACCTCAGCTACACCTAACAAAATTCAAAACTAAGAGCCAATCTCATTCATCATACTTGTGTCACATTACCGCCAAGAAGCCATTTGCCACTCCACTTCACAGAATAACTCAAGCTTTGTGAGGACGTTGCTTACAGACTCTCTGCAGAACTCAAATGACAATGGATTGAAAAATCTCGACGAATTCAAGTTTTGTAACATCAACAGCTAAAGCCGACTAAATGGAAAGGAATGTGGTTAAATGCAAGTATCTCTCTGTAGCTCTCTCTTTTTCTTGGAGTAGTTAAGTCCATCTGCATCAACCCAACCCCCCCTTTTCACTGCCGATTCAGTGCTCACATATTAGATGTCTTTTAAACTCCCTTTCCTTCACCAAAGCTCTTCAGAGCGCCTTAGCCGACGGCCACACCATCCTTCGCCAGCAAGTCTGCGGACTGAGTCCAACAGTCTTTGATGTCGCATTAATTAACATCAACTGGGAAGGCGGCTTCTCTAATGGACATCTCCGACGCCAAATCTTAACTAATTACTTTTATCAGTCACGTCAGTCAGAACACGAGTATTAGACTACAGCAAAGCAAAAAAAAAATAAAAATCAAAATCAAGAAACACTCAAGAAACAATCGAATCTTTGAAGTTGTTCCGTCAAAACATCGGAGCCGCATAGAAGGCGAGAGAGAGAGTGCGAGAGTGACAGAGACACGCGGTATGCCAGTGAGATATACTCGTACCCCGGAGCTAAGCTCCACGTTTAATCTCTCTGACAACGCGATTAACATAGCTCTATGATCCCGCCAAGGCCACCTGTCATCATTCGCGCTTGTGCCGCGGTACACTCTCCACCGGCTGCCATTGATGCTTTATAAGGTTGTCACTTGGCCCGGAGTGGATTTGGCCTCGCCGCCTCAAGTGACCGTAATCGTGTGTCAACCTTTTGTGTTTTGTTGTGCTACGACGACGACGACGACGATGATGACAATGACAACGTCTGTACTCTGTGTGCGATGTTCAACCCCCACACAAGAGCGCGGCCGGAGAACAATGACAGTTGCAAGACGCGTCGCCTCCGCTCGACGATCGATGGACTGGACTTTTAAAGCCTCACCCGTGACAATTTAATTACTTGATTGACAATTTTAATTTCGCATTTCCTTTTTTTCCCACAGCACGCCCGGGACTCAACGAGATCGATCCGATTAAGCGACTCGTGTGTAAACAAAACGCTTTTCAAAGTGACAGCTCCAGCGACAACAACTGCGCCTTGTGGCCGCACATTCGCTTCGTTTTCCGCAGCGATAAGCGCCCGCGACGCAGATCGTGCATTCAACGTGACACTAAAGTGTCTTGTCACTCCGATCCATTTTGACCCTAAATTATTGACCACAGAGCGTCAACCGTCAACCGTCAACCGTCAAGCGACGGACAACATTTCATCGATCGTTTTGACAGCTGGTTATCGTTGTTGCGGCTCGCCGACTGCAGTGACATATCATTAAGTGTCATTGAGATGATAATTTTAATTAGTCCGCGTCTCTCCGTTCGCCCGGGGTCAAGGGTGCCACTGGCAAAGGCCCACAATCAGCTGCGAGCGGCTGATGGGAGCTGCTGTAAAACGTTTAATTACACAAAGTGTCACACGTTTTATGGCGATTTGCTTGTCGACTTGGGGTCATCGTTGTCGGGGTTAATTACGACGACGAGCGGCGGAGAAGGAACTGTTTTGAGAACGAGTCCGGGTTACATAAGCCCGCCTGATTTGAGGATCAATTAAGTGGTTATGTCATGTCAAAGAGAGTGTCTCTATGCGCGCAGAACGTGTTCCGTCCGCCAAGTGTGTGCCTTGACAGCGAGAACGTTTTAACGTTTCGCGCATTTGCTTTCGGCCGAGACTTAGTGAGCCATTTGTCTTTCAAATCGGCGGTAATTTTTCATTGACGCTAATGAATGACAGGTTGATCGGCGAGCCAGTGATACGCGCCGCGATGGTGACTAATTTTTGAAGATGGACGCTGCTGATGGAGTGGCTCTTGGTCTTGAGATTGCTTTTAAGACACGATTTGATGGTCGCTTGGCAGGTGGATGATGGGTATTGAGGCGGTGAGGGGGCTGTTGACATGACACTTCTGAAGCCTGGGAGGCGACCTTGAAGTGAGAGCGGCATAGTCGCTGTGGATGTCATGTAGTGGATTGGAACTGTTGGTTGTGATTGAAGGAAGAGACTTAGATTCTGCAAATACGAGGACGTCCACCGAAACGAATACAAGTGGAGTTAGGACCTCATCCAAGAAAATGTTTGGGCCGGAGCGGAGTCTTGGCCAACGGGAGAGGCCGTTGGTTGAGGGCTCGATAAACCTCGGACTGTAGATCCATACAAAGAAGACGAAAACGTATCGAAGACGGAAGAAGAGATTGTTAAAAGACGTCTACTGCAAGGATGTATAAAAAGGGGAGATATTAAGAAGGAGAGACTGAATGAGTCGACGAGTGACTGGCTTGAGGGTTAGTGCGTCGACTCCTACGCAGAGGGTGCCAGGTTCGATACCCAAATTTACCACCTTTCATATTTTACGGCTCCACCTCTTTCGAGTCACTGACAACGCTCAAAGAGTAGTTCCTGTCTAGAAAAAGCTTCTCAAACTTGGCCGTTCAGTGTCGGCATTAAACTGTAGGTCCCTTCCACGCGTGAGAGAACAATAGCACGCACAACACGAGTGGTTGCTGAGAAGCTAGGCCCAGGTCCGCCTCGGACTGTAGCGCCACCCATATTATTATTATTATTATATATAAACCTTTTTTAGAATTCAACGGAAGAGGGAATGTTTAAAATTAGGATTGTAATAGAGTCAGAAAATTTCGGAAAAGAAAATAAGACAAGTAGTAGTGTGTTGAGTAGTTTTCTTCGCAAGCATGAGATGAGTGTTAAAGGTGAGATAACTGAATATTTCCTTATTAATTTTATGTGGGTGCTGGGGGTATTATGTCGAAATTCAAATTGAGCTCAATAAACGATGGTAGTGCTGAGGACCGACAGTTAATGATGATTGCTACTGTTAAACGTCTGTTAAAACAAGATCCGATTAGAACCAGTAACCATACGTGGCCTGATGGGTCTATTTTAGCCTAATTATATGGCAAATCTGGCCTTCAATCAGCTTCATAGATCGTTCAGTTTATTCAGATAAACCAAGTCAGCACATTCAGGCATTCGACAGAGTTCATCTCATCTTCTGACCCACTTGATCCACTAAATATGATCATAACAAATCTCCCCGGCCTCTCGATATTCGGCCATTGACTCTGACTCAACAGGAGCTGCATCTGAGCGAAACCAGTCGAGTTTTGGCCAAAGCATCGCCTGATGGAATCGAATTCAATGCACGTCTCGGAATTGTGGGATATTCGTTGCACATGACCAAGCCATAGCCCAAGAAAGCAGCTGCTCAACATTGAGTTCCCCATGAACTACTTTTCCTCCCTATTAAGAGAAGTGACTTACATTAAAGCAGGACGAAATCTCATATCGGTAGCTTGTATTCTCGATATTATTCTTTCGGCTACAGTGAAACTTCTCTTTACGGACACCCCTCCATAAGGGACACCTCACTTTACGGACGATTATTCACGGTCCCGGCATGAAGGTGTCCGTGTATATGAACCCCCTCACAACAGACACCCATACATAAAGGACAATAATGATGGTCCCGCTGCTGCCGAAGTTTCACTGTATTACCAAAATTGCATGACCATAATTAAGGCTTGCAATAAGTACTTGGCTAAAACTTATCTTGTCTTACTTAGGCGTGTCATAAGCCTCAGCCTTCGCGATTACAGACCTTCTAATCTGTTTCAAATTTGACCCATTTCTCCTTGTATCACTCGTGGAAAAGACCCTGATATTCATTGAAAGCTCCTATTACGGACTGCTCTCTTAGGCGGACTATCCTCTTGAGCGGAAATTTTCTCACGATCGTGGATCTTGAAGTGATCTAAGAGTTCGTGGATGAGCCTACTTTGCTAGCGAGATTATGGCAAATCTTAAAATTTGACCTAATGACAATTTCAAAAGCGTCATTGTACCAATTTGGCTCAATCTCGTTTGGCAGAATGTAACGCACACCATGTAATAAAAAGAAGAAGTGACAAGACACACCCTTGGCCAAGTTCAACGCCCACTGTGCAAGGTCTTGACTTATCACCCTTAACACGATCACAGCTGCGACAGTTTGTGTGTAAAAGGGGACCATCAATTCCATACTCTTGCAAAACACTTGAGGACCTCTGCGGTATGGTCTATGCCTTTTAAAAACCTACAAAACAGCTGCAGATCCGTTTGGCATACTTCAAACCTCTGTGAGGTCATAGGAACTCCGAAATCTCATTTTTTCTTCACGCAAGTGGATCTTCATATCCTCCGCTGTCACGATTTCCCATGCCATGCAATTTACAAGGGAGATCAGTCAATTCAAAAGAAGCTGATCTTTGTTTGGTGCGGAACTTATTTGACGGCCACGAAGTTCTACAACTCAGTCACACTGTACGTTATTTTTGTTCGACGTCATCTTGAGTGTGCCAACGTGACTCGACCTTAGTGTCAACATTTCTTCTCATTCTTCCCATCGACAGTATTCGGTTCCCTTGCAGCCTGCAGTTCCAACTCCCTTCTACTAGCTGGTAGTTGGGACATTATTTAGTCGCTTTAGTCAAACCACTGTGATTTACTATCCGTCACAGCAACAAATTCGTCTTATTCTTTGAAATACATTGAAATCTCTCATAAGCGGACACCTGCGGGACCTACATTTTGCTTCCATTCAAGAGGTTGTTTTTGACTCCGAACCCGTGGGACCACGCAACAGAGGACGCCCGCGTTTAAGGTGGCGCACCCAGGTGGAGAAGGACCTCAACCAACTTGGCGTGCGACACTGGAGACAACTAGCTGGAGAGGCTTGTTGGTTGAGGCCCAGGTTCACCCCGGATTGTAGCGCCAAATAAAGAAGAAGAAGAAGAGGTTGTCAGCCTTATGGGAATTATCTATCTAGTGGAACATTGTTTACATAATAAAAAAATATTAAACAATCATTTTTAGTTTTTTTTTTGTTTTTTTTTAAAGCAAATAAGTTTATTTTTTTGACATTTTGATGTACAGCATATACTTATGTACTTTAAGTGAAAAAAGTCTCGACTTACGTCTGTAAAGGCGTAAATGGACTCCAGAACAAACGACTTTTTCAAAATGTTATCGAAGATAGGATGAAAGTAAGGGTTTTTGGTCTCCAGCATTCAAAGCAAAGAGTCGAGGGTTGTCACAAGCAATCGATAGCTCATATATGTAGGTGTCTGGTTTAAATTCTCCTGATTCCTCATCTTCACTTGATATGTACATCCACCTTGAAAAACTGTTTTCCATAATCCGTCCTACGTCTGTGAACACATCTTGTCGTCACAAGTTGCATAGAGTGGTCGTTCGCCGCAACCGAATTGGCCGATAAGCGAAGACACATTCTTTAACCCTAGAAAGATAACGTGCGCCTAAGAGCCGCCCGCTACACATATATATTGCTGTCCTCTTTTTTGACGGACGCGTGTACAGACACGTGTTTCTTAGCCAACTCAGTCGTCGACCAACACTTGCGAGAGACAGTTGTTCAGTAATTCAACAATTCATTGAAGTTATAAAAAAAAGAATAATTAGTTCAACTTTTGAAATAAATCCGGTTTTTAAATTGCTCGCCCCTTAGGCTCATGTTTATCTTTTCAGTACTATAAAATAAAGCTATCTTTCTAAGGTTAAATAAGACGAAAGTATATCATCCTCTGCATCAAAGTTTTCATATGCAATGGCACACTGAAAGTAGTCCATGTGAACAAGTGACAGTCGCCGAACATCTGAATTGAAACGTCTTCTTTTGTCTGGCCTCAGCACAAATGTGTGTGTACACTTTATATACATTGAATTTATGCACAGAGATCTGTACTAAAAATTCTTGAGTTTTGCAAGAGAGGAAGAGCAACATCCTCTATGGCTTCTTCTGAAGCGGGACTTTAAATGCTTTTTTTGTCTTTTTCAACAATTTTTTCGAAAATTAAGAAATGTACTGGCCGTGTCCTCGAAAGAGATCTGTCCGCTATTGAGAAAGCTACTTGAATAGGATATGTGCGAGTTGTCCACTAAACAGGGTGTCAGAAAATGAGATGACTTCGCTGAACTTCAACAGAATGGGAAAAAATGACGCGAATAAACCAAACCGCCCCCGGTCACTTTTTTCCCACCTTCGCCTCTGTTCCTGCCAGACTGACTGTCAGGCTCTGGCATTTCATTGTCCGACATCCACACACACAACGCACTCAAAACTCCTGCCTTGACCATATTATGAACGCCAAGATACGCCCAAAATGAATTCCCTTCCGCAAACTCAACATTCCTCGTGACTCAGCGAAGTCGCCCGTCGACAGGATCTTCTTCCTCTGCGACCGTCAATTCAGCACTCTCCATCATCTTCGATTCGTGGAAGCGATTCCCATCAAGAACAAGACGCCTGCCCGCTCAATAGAATTGTCCATCACCAGATCATCGAACCGCATAACAAAGACACCATAATTATGCCAAACACAAGATAATTAAGGCGACGCGAACAGAACGCATGCGGGACTCGAATATCAATCATCTGTCAGCGTAGGAATGTCCAATCACTCTCGCAGCGCCCATCCTCCGCCCGCCGACGACCCGACGGTGCGGGGCTGCCCAGTGTGTACGCGGTCCCATTCCAGTGCCATTGACAAATATCATCAATGTCGTCCATCGCACGGAACCATCATCGTCGCTATCGCCATCATCATCAACTCGGCGGGCTCTCATTAATAACGCCACAGCTTGTCACTGGGCCGGCGCACAATCAATCTCTCCGAGCGAAGAGAACGCGACTGAACGCGGAACTGACCCTGAGCCACCAGCCAGGCAACCAGTCTGCCAGTCAGCCGTGGTGGCAAGACCTTGGACTGCAGCAGACACGCTTTGCCAAAAATTTGCGATTGAATCATCGCATCGCCTTTCCAAACTCCGCCGGCTCGAGTCTGTCGAACCAATTGAATCGATAATTGGCCCCGAGTAGGTGAGCCCGGGGTAATTGCGCAGGCAGTGGCTGAAGTGGGTGAGTCCGAAAACCGCAGAGAACATCCGTGTGCGGTGACATGCGCTCGTGTGGTTTTGCGTCGCCTAGTTTGACACTAGCGACATAAGCGCTTGCGTCAGAGGCGACAAACGCAGCCAGGTGAGGTCGGCGAAAGGCACTGCCTGCGCCAGCACAACAGTTGCAGAAGCCTAATTGCAGGCCCAGCCACTCAGGCGATAAGTGAATGTGGTGAATGGCCGGAGGATTGACTGCAGGCGAAGACTGGTGGCAGTGGCGATGGGTGACGGCGGAGCGGCGGTGGTGGCGCGTCTTCCCATTCGCTGGCGTTTTGCACCGTCTCGGTCGTCAATGAATGTCAAATTATCGACAGTGAAGGATTACCGTGCAGAGTCATACACACATTCGCATGGCTCGGGTATGAGTGGCTGAGAAAATAACAATGGATCGGTATGCAGTCGAAATGAGTCGGGTACAGGGACAGTCTGTGCGGCAGAATGTGCTTCACTAGGTTAACTAGTGACGTGTGTGTGTGTGTTGGGGGAGGGGGAGGGGGGGGGGGGAGTGAGCAGAGTACCACCAGTGGTGTGGCTAGAATCATTCAATCCAGGCAAGCCTGCTCCATCGCGGAAGCTGGACAAATCGGTCTTGATGGCTAAGATCTGCGCAGGCAGTGGGTAAGCTCAGGCTATGACGCCGACCAGTGAGTTACATCCCGACTAGAGGATCATTTTATTCAGAAATGTACGCTTTTTCAAATGCTACATAAAATGCAGTTAGCGATACTGCCCAATATTTCAAGACCTCATGACTATAAAAGTCAAAAAATGGCCTTCCTACCTATTGCAAGAAGTATAGGGGTACATGCGATATGTCTCGTACCCAACCTCGACTAAAGGAGCCTGTGAAGCGTACCGTACGACGTCCAAGGGCCTGCATGTGAAATGATTTGGATCACACCAATCGCAATGTACCTATACGGCTTCCGGCCCGGAAAATCCACTGTGGACCACCAACTCAGACAAATGCAGACCCTGGATTAGACTAACGAGTTTCAGGTTCTAAAGCCGATACGACAGCGTTCATCACGATCCCGAGAAAATCGATTTGCATAGCTTATGTAAGGCTTACAATAACGATAACACATACACGGTGCATTATGTGGTTCGGTTCAAGGACTTCGAGGCCGTTTTGAAGCCGACACCAGATATCGGCTAGCAGATGCGCTATATACACATACCCATCCTCACAAAAGTATTCGCAGAAGACTTTTTTAACGAAATAAGCTAAATTCCACTAGCTTAGTCGTGAAAAATTAATCCAATAAAATTAAAAAAATAAGAATTAGTAAAAGATTAAAAATTAGTACAAAAAAATCAAATATTAATAAAGCCAAGTAGGCAAAAACTAAAATAAACAAACTGACTTCAATTAAACACACAAAATTATTCGCACAAAAATAAAAATATGAAAAGATACATAAAATAAAGTAGGTGAGTGGCACATCAGTGTTTAGTTGCATCACCCTTAGCATCAATAATGGCTCTTAATCGTTTTGACATACTCCCGTAAAAGGGCGTAAAAGTTCCCATTTTCGTTGTAGAGCTTCTTTAAGAGAAGCTTTGCTGGTGATAGCTCGATTTCGAATATTTTTTTTCAAGCTCAGCCCACAAATGTTCAATGGGGTTGATGTCGGGTGACTGTGGAGGCGTTTTGAGCTGCGAGCGAGCATTGAAAAGCAGCCACATTTTGACATTGTGAGCAGTGTGCTTTGGGTCGTTGTCTTGTTGAAAGACATAATTTGACCCTAGACCCATTTTAGTAGCGCTTTGCTGCAAATTTCTTTTTAGGATGTCGAGGTAGTCATATTGGTTCATTCTAGTCAATGAACTACATTTGACCAACCCCCGCGCAGACACACACCCCACATCATGATATTACCACCGCCATGTTTCACCGTCGCTTGAAAATTAGCTTCATTCAGCTCAGTATTTGGTTTTCGCCAAACCCTTTGCTACCCGTCATTGCCAAACTAGTTAAACTTGCTTTAATAATAATAATATGGGTGGCGTTACAGCTCATAGAGGGCCAGTGCCTAGCTTCTACAGCAACCACTCGTTTTGTGCGTGCTATTGATCTCACAGGAGTGGAAGTGACCTACAGTCTTTTAGCG
This sequence comes from Eristalis intricaria, assembly GCA_964034865.1. Classification (NCBI taxonomy): domain Eukaryota; kingdom Metazoa; phylum Arthropoda; class Insecta; order Diptera; family Syrphidae; genus Eristalis; species Eristalis intricaria. The sequence continues at coordinate 57,626,792 of OZ035876.1, forward strand.
ACTCTGATCGGCCAAGTTTTAGAAGACAGTGATTACTCTTTTAGCATTGACAGTGAGGTGGGGTCGTGGAGTTGGTCGAACCCTAGGCGAGGTTGAGTTGCGCAGGAATCGATGCACGACCCACAAGGCCGCTGCCGAGAAATAGTGTCTCATCATTGGCCAAGACACACTTTTGCAGGAGCCATAGGTGCAATTATCTGTGTATCCGGCAATGAACTGATATCCTAGCAAGATCAATCCCAGTCAAGCCTGTGGACCAAACCATTACTTGCAGATGTTGAGGAAATGATGGACGACACGAACATAGAGTCGGCCACTCCTGGTACTCTCTACCAACCCAAACAATATCCTCCTTCAGTGCGATAAAAACTTGCTAGCGATCGTAGTTGGAGCACTAAATGGGACATAAATGGGATTTGCCGTTGCCGACGACTAAATTTACATGAGCAGGGGCTATGAACAAAACCACGAGTCTACTCCTCATTACCTCTGCCCATGCTCCAGGTGAAATGTAATTACTTCATAATCTTCAAGGCATCAAACATTCGTGTGATCTCGAAGGGCAAGGAACCATTATTCACGGAACGTTGATGGTCGTAAAGCACCTGAATAATGTTGAGAGACATTGTTGAGATGTAAGTCCTTCCATCATAATTTGTCAAGCAGTTCTAAACAAGATTAGGATGGTTTTTTTTCCGTGGTTAGGTGGAAATCGTCGACAAGACTCTATGGCGAATGTTCGCACATAGAAGTGTGAGATTTCTACTCACTAAAACCACCTCCCTGTATCTTTTTAAGACTACAACTAAGTGAAGCAGTTAATAATTTTGTTGCATTTAATAATTTAGGTGCTGATCGGCAGGTTACTCTCCAATGCAAGTTCCTGCTAACACCGCAACCATGCACGGGTGTAGACTATCGCACGAGATCAAGGGGTCGAATCCTTTGAAGTCAGTGCAAGGCATTAGTTTCCTAGATTAAGATGAGACCAGGAGGCCGGTTAAGAATGATCTGTCAAAACAATAATCCAATGAGAAGTCCAAGTGAAATCGCTTAAACCAACAAGTTCCTCCTCTTTTAAGATAAAAATGGAAGAGATGGAAGCTATGTTTCAGCTAGACTAACGCCGAGAATGATTTGTAAGTTCCCGATAGAGTCATGGCAGGACTTCTCCACTTTCCATGCTCCTACCTCTACCTCTCCATTAAATTTCTCTCACCCACGGGACAGGCTTGCAAAACTCCAACGAAGTACGAGTATCAAAAGCATGCTCACTTGTGCTCCCGGCATCTCTCCATGTTCGCCACACTGTACTACTTTGTAATTGAGCACTCATCTGACTCGAGTTGACCAGTTGATGTTGTTGTTTGCGGTAATATACGCGCACGTTCTTCGCCCCATCACTCTCCGTAGTCTTCGTCGTCGTCGTCATCGTCCACCATTGTCTTCGTCTCTGGCCAACACATCGGTGGTGCTTCTGCTGCTTCTGCTGCAGTTTCGTGATGACATGATAATGAGTGCGGCCAACCACAGAAAATAAATTAGACCGCCACCGTCCGTCCGACCGTCCGTCCGGCTTGTCCACCAGGTCCACCAGCGTTCGTTGGCAATGTGCACCGCACTGCACATGCAATCCGTCCATTGGCCATCCACTGATGTGCATTACCACACCATGCGCGGGACGGTGGCATTGATATGCAATGTGACGACTGACCACCGCCAACGCAACCACCAGAGCCACAGCCACTGCGACCACGAACGGTCATGACTCAAATGTCCAATCGTCTGACCGGACCGTGATCGCAATTAGAAGCTAAGCCATGTCGGCAGTGACTCTCAGAGCTCATTAATCCGCCGCAGGACACCGCCGTGGGCCGCTATTGAACTCACAATTTGTCCTGGACCACCTCCCAGGGTCGGCTTAGTTCCAATAGCCGAACGCACCGCCGCCGTGTCGCGTCGCCCGACCAGAGCCACGGGATGACCCCAAATGAACGCAATAAAACCACTGATTATTCAATTCCAGCGCTGCAAGATAAATGACCGTCGCATTCACCTGCTCGCCGATCAAAGATACAGGATACGGCAATTAAGTGTCATTAACGGGAGGGAGTCCGTCCCCGGCGAGGGTGACCCTTAAGGGTGACATTGCACGGACCGTGGAGCAGCAAAACCCTGAAACACTGAAACACTGATCGGATCGCTGCGTTGTCGCCGTTGCACAGCAAACACGGCAAACAGGGCGAACACACAAATCGTAGAGAACACTTGTTGGCTGCAGGATATTAATGAGTCTTCTGGTCTTCTGACGTGCCCTGGGTGTGCGACCAATTGTGACGTTTAATATTCATGAGTCCAGCACTCACTCTCTCACTCTGGCCACTCGGCTGCTGTCGCTAGTGACGTCTTCGCGGGATATCTCTCTTCGGTTCGCTTTTTGTTCGCTTTACATACCGTGCCGGTCATTGCTGCTGCTGCTGCTGCTGGTGCTGCTGGAACTGCTGGAGCTGCGTCTTCTTCCTTGTCCACGCTGCTGGCCGATGACAGTGACGGATTTTACGAAGAGCCACCGCTAACAATGTCACTGCAAGTGGACAGTGGACAGTGGACACATGAGACACGACCGCGGCCGGCTTATCAGAGGATGACTGAACACATGCAATGAGGACGGCGACCGTAACTGTGACCTTTGCGATAGAGATCTGGACGCTCGCCTTTTGCATTGCATAGTTGAGCAGTGGTGTTCGCGGCTGTAATGAGATGCGGATTTCAGGTGGACGATGTGACACGGAATGGTGTGCATGCGAAGGGAAGCGTTTCCATCCGGCTAAGGTTTCGCCGTGGATGTTCGTGTGGAAATTTGAAGCGATTGAGGAAGTGGAAGGAAAGCCGTACTGACTGGGAAGACAAGCAGAGAGGCAAAGGAACCAGGGTCATGGGGCAAGGAGACTGTTGATCTAAGATTTCATGCAATTAGATGAGATGGACTTGACTTGGTACAAATATAAGTGGACCGCAAGCTAATACCTCACCGAAGACTGGGCTTAATCATTCCCAGGTGAAAGTTTCACTCCTCTCCTAAACCGCCTCCTACTCCGCCTATTGGACTCCTGTGGGGCTGGTATTGCATAAAAGTCCAATTCCGGTGTTAATTCCCAAGAAGGGAGGAGTAGAATAAAATTCAACATCCATCCACGTCTGCACGGATGGGTCTAAGATGGAAACAGGCACAGACGCGGGCCTTTTCTGCGAATTCTTAAACGTGGACTGCTCTATCAGACTACCTGACTACGGCAGTATTTTTCAAACGGAGGTCCTGGCGGTCAATGAAGCTGCCAAAATGACACCATTGTTGGAAATACAACCGGCTGATGTTATCATCCTAATTCAGACTCAAGCGGTCATTAAAGCAATTTCGGCTATAGAAATCAAGTCCAAGCTGGTCAGAGGCTGCCGCGAAGAACTTGGGGTTCTTAATACGCAAGACTCGATTACTCTATGCTGAGTCCCAGGTCATAAAGACATAACCGGCAATGAGGTGGCAGATGAACTTGCCAGGCAAGGGAGCGAAACCGACCCATTCCGGGCAATCCTATGTATTGATCTACCTCTTGCAGGCTCTTGCAGAAAAAAATGGATGACAAAATCATGGATCTTGCAATTGAAAGATAAAACTCTCTGCTCACCTGTGAGACTTCTCGAATGTAATGGCCCATGCTGAATAGTGTAAGGACCGATAAACTTCTTCAATGCAGCAAAAGGCTGCTGAGGATGGTAGTCGGAGGGCTAACTGGTCGTAATCATTTAAGATAACATGAACATAAAATGGGATTCACCCGTGACACCATAAGCAGGAGCTGTGGGGACGAAGTGGAAACAGAGTATACCCCTCACTACCTTTGTCAATGCCCCAGTCTCTGCCTATTAACGCATAGAACATTGGGAGAATTATTTTTCCAGTATATCCAGGAACTGGCAGAAATCCCACTAACCCCTAATTTTAGGTTCGTCAGGATTCCTGGATGGCTGGACTAGACAGGGACAACACCTTAAGGACATGAGTGGGAACTAGAAGGTTAACATCCCATTACAATGGGTCCAGCTGGATCTTAGTGAGACGTGGCACCAACAGGCCTAGCCATTCACCTAACCCTAACCTAACCTAGGTGAAAGGTAATTTCAAGGTCATCAGGGCATTCCGCAGATTGCGGAAGATCTGTAATCATTAAGGCCAAACTTGTTGCCAAAGCCATGTTAGCGGTTCTCAACTCAGTACGATTTCCAACTCTCACCTATGGCAATCGAATTTCGGTAATGACCGAAAGAATAAAATCGCCAATACAAGATACTGAGATGATTTCTTCGTGCTGTTTTGGGAATTACTCGCCGGGATAGGGTGAGAAACAAGGCACTGCGAGAGAGAACTCAACGTTGGGCAGCTACTTCTTCGAACGGAAAGGGCTATACACCCATTATCACGGCGATTTCCTCACATAGGCGACCGCTTGGCAGACCCAGGACGAAGTGGTTGGCATAACTCCTGATGAGTTAGAGACGATGACGGAGGATCGAGTTCCAGACAACTCTCTCTTCTTTTTAGTGGCTCATGCGGGACAGTATAAGAAGGTAATTGGGTAAGTGATCCTTAGCGGGGCTGTACCTATCTAAGCGTAGTGAGATGGCTTCGTACTCTAACCGAACATAGAACTACTATCCACTCGAATAAAGTTATTCTCGCTGTCTTCAAAATTGATTCCCACAAAAGAAATGGAGCCCCCCAAGGTTCAGTTCGGGCTCCGATACTTTTTTACCAATTTTTTGAATCATGGAAGTATAAATTCGTCGTTCGAAAACGATAAGAAGACGAAATCTCTGGCATAAAACTCGGAAAATCGCTGACGCAATACAATTGGAATGTGCCTTTATTTTGCTATTCGATGAAATCTTTCGGCATGGCCGCTTAACTGACAGCTTTTGGGATTTCCCCGGAGAACCGACGAGATGACATGAGTGTCTGAACTATGTTTCCTAGAAATCGAATCTAAAAGCAAATTAAGGCTGCGAAGGAGGCCTCACTTGATTCTTGCAAAAAAATATTGTCGCAGTTGGTAGAGGGCTTGCCTCCGGTTATCGGGGTCCCCGGTTCGAATCCCAGTGAAAGAAAAGTTAATACGCTTTTATACGCTTCAAATCTCGTCCCGACACCATTTGCCGTTGGGCTCAAATTAACGGCACTATCACTGGAGTAGTTAAACAGTGGTAGTAGTCTCAGTATGGGTATCACAGTGGACCAATATGGTCTAAGTGTGCTCGTGAATGCACTAGCCGACCGTTTACTGAACCTAACCTAACCTTTTGCACCACTGTAAGCTTACTTACTTATTAGACCTGTGAAACCAGGATGGGTTTGAACCTGAGCTATTGAATTGAAGGAATCTGGGGAGTGACTAAAGAGTCACATAGCACTGCGAATACATTTGATATATTGGATCCCCTTTCTTCACCTCGTCTTGAGAATGTTAATGATCTCTTTAGATGGGATGTCCCGATAGTCTGTTGTTATTTTGTATCTGCTTAGATTTGGACACTCTATTAGTAAGTGTTCCATGGTCTTCTATAATTGTCCACAGTATCTACTTTTTTCTGAGCTGCTATTACCCATATTTTATCGGTTGTAATTGCATGGGTAGTGGCCATTAAATGCTCCACATAGTATCTCAATGTCAAGTTTGTTAAGGTTCAGAGCCTCTTTGGGATCGGCGAGGTCCCTCCTGATTGTTCCAGAATTGGATGCGGTATTTATTTGTCCACAGTTGCTGAATCCATGAAAAGGGTCAGGCCCAATAAAACGAGTTTTGGCCCCTTTGCTTGACTATCTGCCTTTTCATTCCCTTCATGGTTTCCATCTCCTGACACCCATATCTGTTTCGTCTCTGTCAGCGTATTGAGTATCTAGTGAGATTCCCAGACAGCCTTGGAAATTCAATCTTCACTAAGAAAGCCCTTGATCTAATGAATGGCAATGATTCTAAAGACATTCCCAATGCAGATGGGATTGAACTTTTTTGAATAAAAAAAGAGTTCCATTTTAAAATAAAATGTGAAGCTACACGTCATCACTGCCGATTTTTTCTTATAACCGGACACCTCTCAAAAGCGGACAGATTTCCTGGTATCGTCACTCTCCGCTTATATGAGAGCTCACTGTACTCCCTTTTACACTCGGCTCATTCACTGGCCCTTTAGATGACTCACACTAAACGTGCCTGTGTCATCTTTTGTCAAAGGATATCCTAGCCGAGCGACCACGTTTCATCTAAATTGACTTTGAAAAAGCATATCAAACAGATGCCAAACCATTCCATTTGAAACCATGCCAAAATGTAAAAGTGGTACCATAAAATGTCGCGCCATTACGCTGCTTAAATTGACCTCCTTCGTGTCCCCGCACATCACTAGCACTAGTACTTCAATGAGCCAATAAGCCAATAAGTCAATTCTCGTCGTGCCGAACGTCGCATTTAATTTATTTTTCTTTGTCCGGCTCTCGATAAAGTCTGAAATCTCCATTAACGCGATCCCACATCAATCGAAGGCTGCCAGTGAAAACAACTTGGCCCACCCCACAACAGACCGAACAGACCGCCAGCGACCGAGCCATTACGTTGCAAAATATTTGTCCACCAGACGTCAACAGTGTGAGCAACGAAAATATAAACGCACCACCCCACCCACCGAGTGTGTGCGCACACATGGTCCCATTGCGACACGAGAGAGCGAGAGACCGAGAGAGGGAGAGAAGGACAGACAACATGCCGTCCCCACATCCGCACAGCACTCTCATTTACCGCAATGTAAACACGACGACGAATTGTCAACCCTGCGAGCCGTCAACTATTTTGATCGCTTGACAGTGTGTTTATTTATTCAGCAAGCGGGTATTTTTCCAACCCGTTTGCTTACGATACAAACCACCGAAACAGCCTCCGCACACAAACGTCACCACCCACGCCGCCAGAGAGAGGCCATTTTCCCCCACACGCAGCCCCATTCGCTCGCACTCGCTCACAGTCGCGCTGCTCAGCCCTCCCGCTCTGTCAACATCCATCACCTTGCGCGTCTGTCACACCGCGCCGGCGATGTCAAGCTTGTCACTCGCTGTCGTCGTGCCGTTTATGCGATTCAACACAAACTCACACCCAAGCGATCGTGGAAATTGTCGCTCGCTGGATGACAGTTTGCCGGAGTAGGCGGCCGCCATAAAAATGTTTACTCGCCACGAACATGTGTTCCTGCCAGCGACATACGAGTACACACCACCACCTGATCTAATCAGGTAATGCGCCTTCGCCTGCTGCACGCATCACCGATTCTCGGCTGTAACGCGTGTGTTCACCGCAACGATCGGGGCGGTGCGTGGTGCGGCGGCGCGGTGGCGACGTGAACATTGCTCGTCGAATTATCAGCAATTATCGGTGGGGACGAGGTGCTCGCGCGAACACAGAACGCAATCATGCCAGGAGTCGATTAGCAATTATTTTTAGGACCAAACAGGAAATTCGCCATGTGGCGTTGCAAACTGACAGCGCGATCATTTTCCTCTGCTCTTCTCGGGTGCTTCATAAACGCCCTGACAGAGATCAATATTTTTGTAGCTTCTCTGTTCCGTTCGGCGCGGCTGGCCGTGATGATGATCCTCATCGATCCATCCCACAGCGACGCGGGGACTTGTAAACTACTCTCCTTCTGCCTCCGCCTCAGCCTCTGCCCCTCCGCCGGCGTCTGTCGTCCCAAGCGCGCACTTAATTTTGGCCATCTGGCCACCAGGGACAGGGACGGCTTGCAATGCACTGTAACCACCACCATCGCCATTGCAAGCAAGTTAATCCGACACGGTGCGGAAATATATCATTTTGGGACAAACTGTGATCACTCTCCCACCGTACCCAGGGACGGCGGCGGCGCGGCGGTGATCCTCGCTGGCTGCTGGCCCGTCTGTCGCGAGGAAGATGTGCCAGAGTCGGGCGAGATGTGCGCGCATTGCTGTTGCTGCTCCTGCCGTTTGCTGCCGCAGATGATGATTATGATTACACACTGGCACCGGGGAGCGCGCTGATCGGCCGCGATCGGTGATCGCTTCGTCGTTCGGTTTTGTTATGAGTCGACGTCGTCATAGCGCCACATAGCCCAAACAAGTGGGGTGGCGTATCCCATCCGAAGATGCACGGCTCGGTTTCCTGTCGGCGGACAAGTTCGCTGCCAGTGCGACTGGCGTGCATATTGAATGGCGGAACGTGACACTCAGTCACGATCTTGATGAAATGAGTCGCAGCGCAGCGACTGCGGTTATGGTCGGGCATTGTCTCTAGTCTCTAGACTTCTTCGTCGTCGTCCTCCTCCCCCTTGCTCACTCTGCATCTGGTAGTCATATTTCTGCGGCGCATAATGGCTTCACACCCAATGACGTTGTTGATGAGTTCGTTCTTGATCGGGCCTGTCATGGCTGTGCAGATGCAGGTAGCTTTTGACGCTTCGCTCTTGGATTTGCGTGTACGAAGCGTATCTGCTTCGGAAGCGCGGTAATTACTTCTAGTGATTGACCGGCAATCACGTTTAATTGGGAAATCACGACCAGTGCTGTCATAGATTGATTGTTGCGGGTTGCTAGGTACGGCACGGTGAGCGCGAGCACATGCGTGAGACTTCGATTCGTTCGGAGAGTGCGTTCAGTTTGTGGTTGTAGTGTAACCCTAAGAAACTGATGAAAGGCTTGCTTGTATTGGGCTCAAACACTTGGATGAGAACTCGGAAAGAGCGATTTTGGTCCTTCGAGCCAGATGCAGCTCAACGATGAAGAAGTATTAGGGGTGCCAGGTCCAGTGATGAAGGTGAGTAACTCCAAACCACCGAGCTGTTCTGTCTGTTCCTTGAAAAGGGTCAGCAAAATGTGGCAAGTAACCACTTTTAAAGGAAGGTTAAGAAGCCTTTGAGGGTCTGCATCGTTATCACGGCTTTGGCGAGGATAAAGGTATGACAACGCTAGCCCAACTGCTGAGGGTGGTCGGAGCTATAACGGGTCATAATCATCTGCGGTACCACGAACATAAACTGGGACTTACCCATAACACCATTTGTAGAGGCTGTGGGCACGAAGAGGAGATTGAGGATACTTCAATCTTTGTCAATGCGCCCGTCTCTGCCTATTGAGTCAGAGAACGCTAGGAGAATTTTTCTTCCACGACCTCCATGATATATTAGATATCCCACTAAGATCTCTTTGCAGGTTTAAACGGTTCTCTGGTTGGCTAGAAGGGGGACAATAACCAACAACACCTTGGAGACATGAGTTTTCAGCATAACACCGACGAGAAGACAGGAAGGTTTACCCATGGATCCATGGGCATCACAATGGATCCAATAAGACCTCAGTGTGGCGCGGCCCCACAACGTCGACCCAGTTACCCAGTATAGAATGGAACAGACTCTAGTTCGAGGGCCATGACAATGTCTCGACTGGTCGGGCTTCAAGCCCACTTTAACCTTGCGAAAGTCTAGGACTAGGTTAGGTCGTTGCCCCGAGTAGTAGAGCGTGGTTCAAGTGATCCCCTTTGGGTATAGCCCACAATCAGAATAATGTTGCCCGATACAATGTTCCAATCATCTGCGGTTAGTGGCTAGGGTATCGTCTGCTAGTGTCCTTGACTTCTTTAGAGAAGGATAGTGAATCACCGTGGCGTAGTGGGTTAGTGCGTCTACTCCTACGCATAGGGTTCCAGGTTCGAGTCCCCAATCTACCAACTTTCATAATTCACGGCTTCCACCTCTTTCGAGTCACCGACAATGCTAAAATTATTCCTGTCTAGAAAAAGCTTCCCAACTTTGCAGTTCAGAGTCAGCATAAAACTGTAGGTCCCTTCCACTCGTGAAAGAACAATAGCAAGCACAACACTAGTGGTTGCTGAGAAGCTAGGCCAAGGTCCGCCTCGAACGGCTCACGACAAACATAGCTATTCTTTGCATTGGTGTTGTATTTGGGTGAGATTTAAGTTGACGACACACTGTGTTCCTCCAATCACGTCAATGTCATCAGCCTATGCTAACAGTTGCACGAACTCCCAGAAGTTCTTTTAGCTTTTTTTTTTTGTAGCCGAGTTTCTTGTCTCTGGTGTTGGCGAGTGCACGATCTTCCTCAGGATGATTTTGAATTCTCTCATCACCCATTGCAAAGGTCTCGGTTAGGTCTTCATCAATCTTGTTGAGTAGCCAGAATTCCACAACGTGAAGAGTTTGGCAGGAATGTCAAAACTACACCGCGTTGTACCGAGTATGTAGATTGATTTGATACCTAATTGTAACTTTCTACTGAATTTGTGATTATATTTGTTTCGAAAGATATAATGAATGTAAAACTTAACATTTGAGGAAAAAAATTTAATAATAAAAACCTCATTTAAGTTCTTCTTCTTCTGGTGGTGCTGCATCCCGGGACCTGGGCCTGGACCTGGGCCTCAACCAGTAAGCCTCTCCAGCCGGCACGATCTTTAGCCAGCTGTCTCCAACTGCGCACACCATCGATTGAAGCCCTTCTCCACCTGGGTGCGCCATCGGTTCCGGGGGCATCGTTATTGCGTTGTCCCACTGGTTCGGACTCGAGTACCATTCGAGCTGGAGCAGTGTTGCCCATGCGCTCTACATGGCCTAGCCATCGTAGGCGTTGAATCCGAAGACGCCTGACTAGACTCATGTCCCTGTACAGCCCGTACAGTTCGTGGTTAAATCTTTTCCTCCAGAAACCGTCAACGCAAACAGGACCAAAGATCGCACGCAGAGCTTTTCTCTCGAAGATACCAAGGACTTCCTCATCCGCTTATGAGATTGTCCATGCCTCCGCGCCGTACAGCAGAACTGGGCTGATCAAGGTCTTGTATAAAGTAATCTTGGTCCTTCGAGAGATGGCTCAACTACTCAATTGTCTTGAGCCCATATAAACAGGAGTTGGCAAGAGTTACTCTGCATTTGATCTTGGTACGGATGTTGTTCGTACTTTTTACTGCGGAGCCGAGGTAGACGAAGTCCTTGACTACCTCGAAGTTAAAGCTGCCCATTGTGACGCTCTGTCCAAGACGTCGATGCTGTGTGTCCTTTCTTGATGACAGCATATACTTCGTTTTGCCCCCATTCACCGCTAGACCCAAAGAAGAACTCTAGGATGACTTAAATTCACCGTAGATTCGTAGCAAGTTCAGTATCTCTTGTCACATTCGATAAGACACATACCCGACCTAATACTAACATAACATTTGAAGTCTGCAGCTCAATAGAAGGAGTCTTGAAAGTTTGTGAGACCCCGTCCTATATCCCTTCCCTTTCCCGTCACCCTTTCAAAACCTGGCCCTAGTTCTAATGAGTTCCCCAACGCCCCCAAAACTGAGACCATCATGGGCCAACCCAACAGTTCCAATTTCGGTCAAAGTGATCAAAATTCCACGCAGCCTCAGTCCCCGAGAGCTTCTGAATGACAAGCGAGATTGCCATCGATCAGCATTTACATGTCCCGCCAGAGCACAACTATTCCGGTTCGCCTGAACCAATTCCCATCGCCCTCAATTAGTAACCAAACAGCCTCGACCACAGCCTTTCCCACAGCTCCACGCCCAGCTACCTACAGTTCCCCCAACAGAAGAGTATCTCCGACGCCGCCGACTTCTCCATCCCGGGCGTAGGTTTGTCGCAGGGGCGAACCCTCGCCCGCCAAGAGTTGTCAAATTTGTTTCGAACATTAGAGCGCATTTATCAGACGTCCACTGCAGAGCGCAGCGCACACAAAAAGATACAAATTCGTTATGCCAGCCATTTCGTCATCATCTTTCTGTGTCAGTCGTCATATTTATATGAGAGCTGGGTACCTGCCGGGATGTGTGTTGTTCTTCAATTATTACCCCCTTCACCTGGAGTGCGGCGTTTTTCTTCTTTTTTGGATTCAGTTTTTCTGTTTTGGACACAGCCGCGCCGCAATTTGAGTCAATCAAAGTCCCGCGTCGAAGAATGTAGACGCCATCGATAATTTACAACGTCATCGTCGCATGAGCACTTTACCAATCTTCGGATGTTGTCCCTTTCGTGGGCCGGCTCGTTGGCGGAGCGCCGCGCCGCCACCGTTGCTCTGTGCCGGCTGCACTTTACATCAATCTCTGGGGATCTGCGGCGAGGCCGGCCCGTTGCAGGCGTTTGTTTGTGCCATCACTGCGTAGGGTTCCAGCACAAAAAGATACAAGACACAATCAGGAGAAGACAAAAAGATGCTCGCCCGAGCGGACGACGACGGTGATGAGGATGATGATGAGATGACCAGTTCTCGATTTCGATTTGGCCGCTGCCGCTGCCGCTGTTTCGGTTTCGGGACCGATATTGGTTTTCTGCCCGATCATCGTGAGATGGAGGAACACGTCCCACAGCGTGGATCGGATCAAAAGGATCGCCTGAATGCGAGGCGAAATGAAGAACAAGAAAAGCATCAACGCCAACACCATTATCGGATCGGGCATCGCGACGCGAGTTGTCGACTTTGTATCGGTGTCGCTGTTGTGCTGCTTTGTTGAAGGCCCTCCGCTCGCCGCGACTCGGCCAGCAGCTGGAGTCGATGCGGTGGAATTTTGACACTTTTGACAAATTGTTTTAGTGTTGCGTTTTATGGACGCCGTTCCGCGGTCACCTGGTGGATGGAAGGACACGCGAATGGGGGCAGGAGTGAGGACACTTAATTGAGGTTTAATTGGAAGGAAGTCACGACAGAAATTGGATTGTCAGGTGATTTGTTCGTTGCGATAGCCTGCGCGATGCGATCATGTGAGAAGGAACCGACTTTGCTGTCAATCAAGTGGTCGGACGGACGGTGGGCAGTGGAGTGGAGGTGCCTGGGCTGGTGCTGCGATGCGTGGGCAGACGATGTCGGGGCGAATGAAATCCATTTGGATCGGAGGTCTTCACTTCTCTGCACTCCTCGCCATGGGTTTGTTGCTTTGTTTTTTACTGTGATTCTGGGGAGGAGGAAGGATTGAACGCTTGTAAGCTGTCATCGAGTGTTGGTTGACGTGCTGGTTGGTAGATTGCGGTTCGTCTGGGGTTAGAAGAGGAATGAGAATGTGCAAGCCACTGTTGAGTAAAAACTCTTGGGAGTCCAAGACATGGAAGCTTTAGTTTTGCAACTGAAATAATTGCTGGCAGTCGGTCAATTCGTTGTGGGCACATTGCGACGCCCTAAATCAATTTCCATCTGCCCACACTGTGGTGTTGTCCATCTGATTGTCAAGTAGCTTATGTTTTTTTCCAGACTAGGATCGACCAGACTTGTGGATCATCCATCAAAAAAAAAAAAATAACAAAAACATTCCACATTTTCACAAAAGCTAGTTGTAATACTTCTCTAGTCTAAAGTACAGGCAATGAAAGTGGGTAGTAGACATTTATTCTGACTCTGGCTACGAATTCACATTCTTTAGATGAAATTATTGATCCCCTTTTCCGCGACCGAGGTTGCTAAATTGGAACTCTGATGATGTTACGGGGGCATTATCAGTTAAACATAGCTTGAAACATTTGCATAAATAAACCGTTCGACATGCCCATATTTATTAAATCAAATTACGAAGAAAATAACTTCAAATTACACGAAATAACATATTTTATCGGCGAATTCGCGTTTTGCCTCTCAACATACTTAGTCTTATATAAGACCGTTACATTGAATCTACCTGGGTATGAATTCTGGCTGCTACTTCTTTATTATATTGGATGTGGTGACCAAACACGTCTGCACTCGTGGATTGTCTTAATGTCACTTTATCTTCGCCAAATATGGTCTCTTCTGTTTCAAATTAATACCGAGTATGGCCAAAAGCTCTGAGTAATAATCGCCGTTAAAAAAAGGAAATCGCTCGAAATACGACGGAACATCTACAAACTCTCTTTTAAATTGCTCACAAGTTTGCGCTAATGGTTGATTGTGAGTACAGTTGGCAAGCATCGCGCGGGTAGTAGCCAACAAGTTGCTCCAGCTGTGGAGTTACGTTGGAGAACCTTATCCACGTGTTTAGAACATTAGTTTTGCGGGTTCCTGATCTGGGTTGTCCCTATAGCGTCTAGCTGTATAACTCATGAAAGACCATTGGCTTCTTCCACTGCATGTTTTCGCGTCATACAGCAGGACTGATATAATCAATGTGTTGTATATCGCTGTGTACTACGAGGCTCTGCACTTAATTTTTTTTTTTGTTGCTTGTGTTGTTGAAAATCTTCAACAAGACACTATGTGACCCGTGTCCACATAGTAGTGTCAGGTTTTTACTGACTAAATACACCCTTCCCTTTATGTTTCTCTTTACTACAACTAAGTTTCCTTATCTTACATTTAAGGATATTTTCGCGTGTTACAGGTAGACCTTCGGTAAAATAACCTGTCATGACCATCGTTGGGATGGTTTATTACTATTGCGCCAAATCGAGCGGTCTCACGAAGTCTGATACTTAGCTTTCGAGCGGAGATTGTTATTTCTTCGTCGACGGTAGTTATCCCTAGGGCCCTTTGTATATTGCAATTCCTGAGATACTAGGGAGCTTTCATAATATCCTGTATAATTTTATTTTGAAAGGACTGAATAAATCCTCTGTTATTTGCTTTGGTGCAGCCCCATAGTTGCATGCCGTAAGTCGGCTTCAGTACTTGCCCGTACAATAGCAGTTTGTTGCACATGCTTAACTTGGAGTGCCTTCCAAGCAACCAGTACATTTCTCTAGATCGGTGTTCGAGCTCATCCCGTTTCTTTTTCACGTTGGCCTTCCACTTGAGTTTCACATTAAGTGTCATACCAAGATATTTTGCTTCATTAGAGTACAGAATTTGTACAGAATTAATGCAAACTGGTAGATTTTCAATATTTATGTAGGTAAAATTTATATGCGTTGATTTGGTCTCATTGGGAGCAATGCGCCAGCGTTTTGACCATTAGTTTATTTTGTCCAGAGCTCGTTGGAGTTCTTCAGTTGACGACTCAACTGAACTTCCCGTTACCAGAATCACTGTGTCATCCGCAAATGTAGCCACAAGTGTACCCTCCGTTTGAGGTATCTCTCTAGTGTACAACAGGTACAATGTAGGGCCAAGGACACTCCCTTGAGGGACTCCTTCTCGGATCTCTTTAAAATCGGAGTATTCAGTTCCATGTTTAACTTTAAATAGCCTGTTATCGAGATAAGATTCTATTATCTTATACAAGCTTGTCGGTAGAAGCCTGCTTAATTTGTATTTTAGGCCTTCATGCCAGATTATGTCGAAGGCCTGAGAAGCGTCAAGTAGGCCGGTAGAGCAGATCTTTTCTCCTCTAATACTCCTTCAATTTCATTCCTTATTCTGTATACCTGGTCGATTGTCGAGTGTTTCGCTCGAAACCCGAACTGGTTGTCAGGTATTAGTTGCTTCTCTTCGATAAATTTTTGAATGCGTTTTAATAAGAGTAGTAGTAATAAGAAAATTTTGGATATTATTGGTAAAAGCGATATGGGTCTGTACGACTTTTTGTTGTTCAACGGTTTGCCCGGTTTTGGAACCATTATCACTTCTGCAACCTTCCATGAGTCTGAAACTGCACTTAATTCAGATCAAAGAACAGCGATTGACACTAATAATTCTGCGTCTCATCTAGGTACTGATAGTATTTGTACTGTTTACTACACAGCCGAAGTAGACGAAGTGCCTCGAAGTTATAGCTGCCCATTATGTCGCACCGTTCAAGACATCTTGAACATGGTATGTCCTCTTCTTTGAAGACAGCACATACTGCCTTTTGTCCTCAGCACGGCAACTTAGACGTATGCTGAACGGTTCAAACAGCGCGCGAGCGACAGCCGTGTCGGATACAACATTAGAATCCACAACAAGACTCCCCAACATAAAAATACAATAGGGTGGAAATATGTCCCACATGGGCCAAGACGGTGCTTCCCTTCCAGTGACTTCTGCTTGAAACAAGATACGACAAATGGTTCACAAAGATAAATGAGCATACTAACTACTGTTCAATAATTCCACCACTCACTCCGTCTTCAGGTCTGGTACCATCTGTGCAGATGTAATTAGAAGGGAGGTGTAACACCACGTCATCCATTTCAGCCGAGAATGGGCACCAAAAGGATGCTCAACGAACTAGTGCTCAAAATTTGAGCAGTCAATGTTCCTTTCGGCTGTTGATTCATGCGAAGTTCAAAGCCGACTCTCTCCCAAGCTCACCCAGTTTGCCTTCAAAACGTACCCATTCCAAGCTCTTCAACCGAGCCCCCCACAATTGGCTGTTCCTCCGAAAGACAATCGAAATCGCCTCCGATTTATCCCATTTAATCGCTCCCACATCAACCGCTTCAACATCAATCCATCCTGGTCCTCCTCCAGCACGCCATGCCTTGGTGCACCGGCACAATCGGCCGTCTCAACTCGAGCGTGCATCGAAAATCATTAACGCCGCCTGACACAGGTCACACAAATGTACACTTTCGTGCGCGAGAAAGTCTCCGCTTAGGCTGTCGCGCGCTGCACGAGAAAACAATTTCCAAACAAATAAATTTCTCCCCGAGTACAGTTAAGGCGTTTAATTATTTTTTACTTTTGAAATAATTCATTTAGCCGCCCCCTGCGCCTTCGCTGCCCCGATGCGTGGTCGCATTGATTTTTACGAGCCACAGCCGCAGCCGCTGCCGAAGAGAACCGCCTCGGGCAGTCGCACAGACGTACGTATCCATCACATCGGTTAGATATCATTTTTCATTGAATTTATGAGGCTTGAATTATGAGCCAGCCACCCTCCCACCGCCCGGGCCGGCCCCCTGGCCGTGTACATTACCGTATGCATCGTCTAATGTGTTCCGCTATTCTTTAGAAAATTACACACAATCACGTGATTCAAAGGAACACAAACTAATCACGACGACCGAAGACCGACGACCACAACGACGTCGACGAAGACGATGACGTCCAAGTGATGGGTGATGTTGGCGATGATGGTCATGTGCTGCTCGTATACGAATGCTTACGCATGTCCAGTGCCAGATCCATTGGCACTACCGCCACCGCAGCCGCAATCGGTCCCGCTCCCCTGTCAGTACGTACCTGGCAATTAACATTTTCCAAAGCGAACTAGCAGCGGAGGAAAATACACGAAACAACGAAGCGACGAAACGAAGACGGACAAAAAAAGAATGTATCTTTGTGTCTTTCTCAGTGAATACGCGCATAATATTGAGATTTAATTAGGGTAAGAGTTGGCGCCCAACGCTCGATCCGGAGGGTCTGGCGTAAGTCCGTCACACCATCACGGCGGAGGAGCTCTTTCACCAGGAGGAGGCTGGTCCGTTGTTCGCACACTTGCTCCGGTTTTAATTGCGCTCTAGATACATACGACCACGACCACGACGAAGAAGAAGACGACGTCGAATGAAGCCACTGAACATCCTCGCTTGAGTTGGCGAGCATGGCATTAGAGCGCAGAGCGTACAGCTGCGGTGGCATGGCCAGGGCATGTGTTCGCCAGTGCAGCTCAGCGCGGAGTCGTAATGAACGAGATTGTGAAACGGTTGAGCCTTGGAATGTGCTTAACGCACTGATGGGGGCACACTTCTTGGAAGAATAGAGCAGCGTGTAACAGTCGGGATCATTGACACCCCCGATGAGCATATGGACGATGATTTGGTGCGAGGCTGTCGATCCGACGCACAGGCATTGTATCCGATTGGTGAGCAAGTGGCAGACAGATCGAAGTGCAGCTTGGCCGGAAGCGGGATCGTCTTGTCGGGGAGAGAAGCAGGGGAAAGCAAATCTCCTTCTCTCTTGCCAAGGATCTTGTGAAGCACTACGGGCTGATCTTGCAGTCGACAGTTGTCGCTAAGTCAGTTTCAGAAGCCCGACCTTATAGAGTTTAGTAGATGTGACTAGATGAAGTCGACGAGCTTGAGGCGGAAGTGACTACTTAAGGACCTGACGCCTGTCGAGTTGATTAAAAAAACCACAATCTGGACAATCGGTTTGACATAATGGGCTCTCATTGAGAGTCTGATAACCACGTTCCTCTTCTCGGCGCATGGACATTAAGTATCGATTCTGGTGAATCGCTCTAGGCTCTATTTAGGTTGAGGGCGAATAGAGGCCAAGAATTGTCACTTCGTTAATATCGTTCTTAGAAAGGTAGTGCAAAACTCAGAGGTAACCACTAGAAGTCCGTCCTGCTGTTACTGTGAATAATTCTTGCCAATCGCTTTTAGGTATTCATCCATCACTACTGTGCATGGACTTTAAAGCGAAAAAAGAAGTCCTTGGTATCGTCGAGAGAAAATTTCTGCTTACAATCTTTGGTACTGTTTGCGTTGACGTCATTTGGAGGAGAGGATTTAACCACGAACTTGACATTGACAGGAGCCAACAGATCGAACTAGGGTAATCTTCAATTTCGACCCTGTGACAGAACGCCCAAGAGAACGCTCGAATATTAAATGGCTCACCCAAGTGGAGACGGACCACAAATGGTGAGCAAATCTGGTGGCATCTTGCCAGAATTCGCGTTAGCTTAAAAGGTGTGTTGGTTGCTGTTCGGTTCTGAACGTGGAATGTTAGGTCCCGTGGTCTGTACCACGTGCAGCCGAAGAACTCGCGGAGGCCCTGGACTGCTACAAAGCAGACGGAAGTGCGGTGGAATGGGCCGGGCAAAAAGAGGATGAGAAACTGCGACATCTACTACGTTGATCGCAACATGGAGAGGCGCTTATTTGGATGTGGATTTGTTGTTCGAGGCAGACTTAGGCAAAAAGTCTTAAGCTTTGTCTGTAAAAGCGGACGCCTTATAACAATCCGCATCAAGGCTAAATCCGGGAACATCAGCCTGATTTGCGCCCACACCCCGACAGAGGGCAAAGATGACAACAGCAAGGATGACTTCTATGATCTCCTAGAAAGGACTTACGATCAATCGTGCCCATGCTTCGACACCAAGATCGTTGTAGGAGATTTCAATGCAAAGCTGAGTAAGGAAGACATCTTTGCCAAAGT
This sequence comes from Eristalis intricaria, assembly GCA_964034865.1. Lineage (NCBI taxonomy): Eukaryota > Metazoa > Arthropoda > Insecta > Diptera > Syrphidae > Eristalis > Eristalis intricaria. Next base: position 57,645,876 of record OZ035876.1, read on the forward strand.
CATCGGGAAACACAGCCTGCGCGACACCTCATCCGATAACGGACTCAGACTGATGGACTTTGTCACGGGAAGTAATCACTCTGTAGCTAGCACGCGGTTCCTCAACATCCATAAAGGGACCTTGCGGTCCCCTGATCAATCAACCGTCAACCAGATTGATCATGTTGTGATCGACGTCAGGCACTCCTCCAGCATTCTTGCCGCCCGAACGTTCCGAGGAGCCAACATCGACTCGGACCATATCCTTGTTGTAGCCAAGGTAAGAACTCGGATATCAAGAGATCAATGGAGTCGAGAAAGGACACCACCGTTTGACGTCGGAAAGCTACAATTGCAGCGGACTGCTAGGATCTTTGCCGATCCAGTCTCTCGGAATCTCTCTATAAGTTCGTCGCCACCTGCGCAAGCAATCGAAGAAGATTGGAGGCGTTTTCAAGAAGCCATCAAAAATGCTCCCACTGATGTGCTGGGTTTTACGGCACCACCTAGAAAAAACCCATGGTTTGACAACGAGTGTAGGCTGGCACATGCAGCGAAGCTGGAAGCCTAAAAAAGTCACGCTGCAACGAACAACGAACAGCGAATAACGAGAGCTGTTCGTGAGCTCTACGAACAGAGACGAAGGGACGAGACCCGGCTTCTCAGGAGAAAGAAGACAGAGCACAAGAAGCACGCGATGGAGGAGATGGAGAGGTGCTACGGCAGGAACGATGTCCGAAAGTCTTACCAGAGGGTGAAACAGTTAGCCTGTGGATATATGGTTTGGACAGAAGCCTGCCGGGACGAGAATGGACAACTAGTAGTAGAGTCGCAGTCGATACTGAGAATTTGGAAGAACCATTACCGCAGACTGCGTAACGGCGATGATGACACCAATACCGCTGTCAGGCAGAATGTCCCACTCAATATTCCGTCCCCCCGACTTAGACGAGGTCAAGATAGCAATATCAAGACTGAAGTCTAACAAAGCTGACGGACTGTCCGCTGAAATCTTTACGGCAGCTGGAGATGATCTGGTTCGGCGCATGCACCAGCTCATCTGTAAGATATGGTCGGAGGAAAGCATGCCCCATGAGTGGAGTCTCAGTATCGTTCTCAGGACACCACTATGACTGCGCCCACTATAGAGGGATAAGTCTCCTGAACATCGCGTACAAGCCGTTTTGTGTACTCGGCTGAAGCCGTTTATAAATAACCTGATAGGTCCATATCAGTGTGGCTTCAGGCCAGGGAAGTCAAACATCGGCTAGATTTTCACACTATGGCAGATCCTGGAAAAGACCGAAGAGATGGAGACCGACATCCACCACCTATTCGTCGATTTCAAGGCCACACATGACAGCGTGCATAGAGACGAGCTATGCAGCGCCATGTCTAGTCTTGACATTCCTGCCATACTCGTCAGGTTGTGCAGGATGACGATGGAGAATTCTCGCTTCTCCATCAAGGTCGGTATCGAACACACCGAGACCTTCAATGTCAAAAAAGGATTTAGACAAGGCGACGCGCTCTCATGTGATTTCTTCAACATCATCCTGGAGAAGATCGTGCAAGATTCACACTCCAACACTAGAGGCACGATCTTCCAGAAGTCCGTACAACTGTTAGCATACGCGGTTGACATTGACGTGATTGGCAGAACACAGCGAGCCGTCAATGAGGAGTTTGCTGGCATTGAGGCGGTAGCGGCTAAAATGGGTCTAGCGGTGAATGAGGGAAAAACGAAGTATATGCTGTCATCAAGAAGGGACACACAACATCGACCTCTTGGACAGAGCGTTACAATGGGCAGCTATAAGTTCGAGGTAGTCAAGGACTTCGTCTACCTTGGCTCGCAAGTGAACAGTACGAACAACACCAGTACCGAGATTAAATGCAGAATTACTCTTGCCAATCGCTGTTTCTATGGGCTCAGGAGGCAATTGAGCAGTAGAGCCCTCTCTCGAAGCACCAAGCTAACATTATATAACACCTTGATCATCCCTGACCTGTTATATGGCGCAGAGGCACGGACAATCTCAAAAGCGGATGAAGAAGCACTTGCTCTTTTCGGGAGGAAAGTTCTGAGTTCAATCTTTGGTCCTGTCTGCGTTGAGGGTTATTGGAGAAGAAGACTCAACCATGAAGGATATGAGCTGTACAGTGACATGAGCTTACATATTCAGCGCCTAAGATGGCTGGGCCTTGTAGAGCGCATAGACAATACTGCTCCAGCCCGAAGAGTTTTCGACTCCCAACCCGTGGGACAACGTAACATAGGACGCCCGCGTTTAAGGTGGCGCACTCAGGTGGAGAAGGACCTCAACCAACTTGGCGTGCGACACTGGAGACAGCTAGCCAGAGACCGGCTAGCTGGAGAGGCTTGTTGGTTGAGGCCCAGGTCCAACCCCGACTGTAGCGCCAAATAAAGAAGGAAGAAGGTTGCTGTACTGGATTGACTGCGTAACGTTTATCCTTTATCTTCTTCTGCTTGCGCTACATTCCTGAAAAGTCCAGGGTCTACGGCCCAATCCAGGTATCCAATCGAATCAGATAATGATGAAGTTTATGTGGTGTCTGTTTACTTGGAAGTCATGGCTCAGCCCCAAACACAATTTCCCTTATAATTTTCGACACGAAATTGCACTCATTTTGAGCGCCATTCTGTCTCATGAAGAAGTGTACTACAAGTCACAGATCACCTCTCAATGCTGACAGTTGGTACAAGGAAAGTCTAAAGGCGGTTGTGTACAGAAGAAAGACTCTTTCCTTAAGCATACCAATTTTTGCTGTTAAAACCCATTGAATTTGAGTGGCACGCCAGACCACCACCAAATGACAGTCGAAACCTTGTACCATCCCATCTGCGAGGATCGACCGTTGAGTCCACACCATAGCGGCAGACGAGTGTGCGTACCTGGATCATTATGACGCACCTCGCGTCCATTGTTTCCCATTCGAGCGTCCATCTGCGATGATGCACAGCCCTGCACTGACCACACGTCCCCTTGACAGGCAATCCCTTTGAAATCCGCCAGATGTTGCAGTCAATAAATTTCTAAGCGCGCATCCTCCCAAAAGTACTCACGGTGGTCAGTGCCCATTAGCGCCTAGCCATCTGTTCCGGGACACTCTGCGATCAAATGGCTGTCCGTCCGAGGAATCGTGGCCACCTCGCCTAATCAACACCTTGCCACCGCAGCAGACCACATTCAACCAAATCCGCGGTGGGTTTTCCGCAAGTCCAGTGGCAACCTGCGCCCAGCCCGATGCAGCCCGCCACGCACGTAACCTATGATCTGCGCCAAATGAGACGGTGCCCGCCAGCCGTCTAGCTGCCAAGTTCCACGACCTCTTGCAGCAAAGTTGCGGCGACGCGACTCGACACTCGTCATTACGTCGGAAGGCGCTCGGCCACATAATACCCCGTGTTGACCAACAAACCGCATGCACACATCAAACAACAGAAATCCAATCGGACAAATCAATTTCCAGGCGCGGCAGTGGCGGCCGAGCGCGGGGCATCGGCCGGCATGCGGCAACGCGGCGCAACATGGTAACGACATTTGGGCAGCTAATCATTTTGGAAGTGTAACTGCGAGTCGTGTTGCCTTCTGCGTCCGGTGCGAGGACTGCGGTTGAGGCGACGCACCGGACAGGACTGGACACCGGACCATATCTTCCCCGGCCGCAGAGACGAGACGCATAGCCGCACAGCCGCAGAGCGGTATTAATATTTTCATCGGAATGTGATTAATGGCCGCGATGTCGTTTGAAAACAAAAACGAGAACACACAGCGCACCACGGGGCTGCGCATCAGCAGACAACGGAGGAGCGTTCTCCTCCGAGCGGAGGTTATTATATGCTTCGCGGGATATCCTTGTGAGTGAGTCGCCTTCGTTTTGGGTGTCTTTTTTTGTCTTTTTGTCTTTTTGCTTGCCCCGCTTTATGGAGGAGGATTCCTTGTCGCTCCGCGCTCTCGTGGGTTATTCTTTTTCATTCTTCGCTTCATCATCTTCGTCATCATCGTAATAATCGGCGTTGCGGTGCGGAGCGGCGGCCGGGATCGGGTCCTTCTGCGGCGAAGCGTTAAAATGCATTTCATGGATCCTCAATTTGATTTCCCTGCCCTCCGCCGCTCCGACCGATGCCCTGGCCGGAGACGAGCAGCCTCCTGTGCTTTATCTGATGTGTTTCCTTGTTTACATGATCTTTTGCCGTGATTTCTGTGTGTTTTGCGCGGGGGGAGTTTTAATTTTCTACCATGCATCGGATGGGGCCCACAATGCGAGCCACCTCCACGGCCATTGTGTTCGTCCGCCGCAGAGCACGGCTGCGGCAGGACTCGAGAGGTCTTTTAAATGATTCCATCTAATGGCCAAAGGGCAGTGTAATTTTCTCGTCGATTTGTGTTCTGCGCGCCATGTGGAATGCTGTCGTGGACGCTATGGGTGAATGGATATGTGAAGTGTCCTTTGAGTGGGAACAATTTGAAGACGGTCGTTGGGAGACGTTTGCGGATTTTATCGAATTCGTATGGAGGGCGAACGTGGATGGATCGGCCGATAAGAGAGGATTGCAAGCTGGAAGGGAACGAACTGCGCGAGCTGACGCATCGTTTGGGAATATAGACACAAACAGTGCAATACGGTGGATTGATTGTAAGTTGGTCGTATGACAATTAAAGGGAAACAGAGCGTTGACGGCACTTGGGCACGCTGCTTCCAGCCGTCAAGACCAAGCTGCCTTGCATCCGCCATTGCTGGATCTTTATACCGGAGGTTCAGTTTTCCTCTCCTTCTGGAATCAAGACGTCTGAAATCGAAGACCCTATTGGAGCTGGAGCGTTGTTGTCCATCTCTTGGTGGTCGAGCCAATGCAGCCCACGGATTTTTCCCTTCCGGACTATAACCACATCCTGGTACAACTCGTAGAGTTCACGGTTGTGTCTTCTCTTCCATTCGCTTTCCTCGCAGAAGGGACCATATATCCGAAGTAGAATATTTCATTCGAAGGCACCAAGGATCAGCTCCGCAGTTTTGCCTAGCGTCCAGGTTTCGGCTCCATACAGAAGGACTAGCAAAATAAGAGTTTTGTAGAGCCTTGGTCCTTCGACCGAGGTCAGGACTCTTGAACCCAGTTACACCGGTAGTGCCTCGCCGTGGCTAGTGGGTCCTACGCAGAGGGTGCCAGGTTCGAATCCCCAATCTATAATTCATGGCTTCCACCTCTTTCGAGTCACTGACAATGCTCACAGAGTATTCCTGTCTAGAAAAAGCTTCTCAACTTTGCCGTTCAGAGTCGGCATAAAACTGTAGGTCCCTTCTTTGTCCAAGGTGGGGTGTGACCGAACGATTCTTGGTCGACAGCACATATTTCGTTTTGTCCTCATTGCCATTGAGACCAGTTCGTCTTGCCTGTTCCTCAATCGCCGAGAAAGCTTCCACTGCGGCACGTTGGGAACGCGAGACGATGTCGATGTCATTGGCGTATCCCAACAGTTGGACTAATTTGTAGAAGATAGTGCCTTCCATGTCTACAGCTGCCCACCTCACTTCCTTCTGATTGAAGTAAGATTGAAGTAATCACACGACAACGCTTCTTCTTGTCGGTATCCGATGCAGGTGCAATAGTGGCTCGGAAGTCTTAAGTCAACAGTCTCGGCAATCCATAAAGAAGCCGAACAACATCATTTGAACACTTAAACCTCTCCGACGCATCCCCAATTCTGTCGCCATCACTAGACGAAAGGAATGCACACCATGTCCAAGAGTTAAACGGGGTAAAGTAATCGCTGGTGAGGAAGTCAAAGCTCAAGAAATTCTTAGCGTCCACTAGAAAAACTCGGGGGACATGAAAACCCCGTCGAACTGTCTAACTTCACTTAGGTTAGGGTTAAGTTGGGGAGCTGATATTGAATTCACCAGCACGCTTAGGCCGTGTATTGGTCCATTGTGATACCGACTGTCAGACTACTGCCACTGATTGACCACTCTAGTGAATTTGAGTGAGTGGGCCGGATCTGAAAACCAGATAAAAGCGTATTACAGCTTTCGCTGGGATTCGAACCGGGGACCCTACTAACCAAGGGCAGGCACTTAACCAACCAGTCGCTCACTTTCAAATGGTTCCTTTGAAAGATGTCATGTCATTCCTGTTGCTGGTGAAAAAGACTTCGATTGATTTCCACGGCCCTTTCGACTGTTACCAAAATTGCTCTACACGAACCTCACGAACTGGTTTTATAACTCACGAGTTCACTGTCGAGTCATTGGATGGTAGTGAGCCGTTGTGTGGGTCCTGTTGAAATTAGGTCCAGGGTCACCGCTGACTCTAGCGCAATCCATCCATCCAATATAGAGCCTACAAAGTAGAGGACCTAATACCCTTCCTTGTGGCATTCCACATTTTTTATGAATGATCCGTTTCCATGCTTAGATCTAATACTCTGCTCGAATGTCCTTAGACCCCAGCAGAGATGAAGGATCTGTTGTCCGTTAAAACCAGAAGGTTGCTTTGCTTTTTTTCGAAAACACAATTTTGATTGACAATAAATAAATATGTGAATAAATAAGATAAATAGATAAATAAATAAATAATAAACAAAAAAGCGCCACAAATAAATAAGTAAATAAGTAAATAAATAAATAAATACATAAATAAATAAATAAATAAATAAATAAATAAATAAATAAATAAATAAATAAATAAGTAAATAATTTAATAAATAAATAAATAAATAAATAAATAAATAAATAAATAAATAAATAAATAAATAAATAAATAAATAAATAAATAAATAAATAAATAAATAAATAAATAAATAAATAAATAAATAAATAAATAAACAAATAAATAAATAAATAAATAAATAAATACATAAATAAATAAATAAATAAATAAATAAATAAATAAATAAATAAATAAATAAATAAATAAATAAATAAATAAATAAATAAATAAATAAATAAATAAATAAATAAATAAATAAATAAATAAATACATAAATAAATAAATAAATAAATAAATATATAAATAAATAAATAAGTAAATAAATAAATAAATAAGTAAATAAGTAAATAAATAAATAAATATAATAGGTAAGTAAACAGGTAAATATTCCACTCATTCTGCAGCTAAGTTTGAAATCAAGTCGTTTCCGGATGATAAAATGTATTGATTATATTGGAGAAAAAGTTTTTCAACTCTAGCTGTGACCATTTCGATCTTGGATATCTTATGAAGTTCCGTAGTCGAGAAGAACCAAGGGAGATTAAAAATCATTTTAATGAGTTTATTTTGCGTTATTTGGATTCTACGCAGATGACTTTTGGCGCACTTACCCCAGACAGGAGACCCATAGAACATGATCGTTAAGAAAATAGACTTACAAAAAACAATATTTTATTTTCATTGCTTAGTTAAGAATTCCTGCAAAAGAATGGATAGAGAATCTTTATCGTTACGTTTATCTTTTTGATAATTTCTTGAATATGAAGCCTAAAAGTTAACCTTTCATCTAAATGTACTCCAAGATATTTTCCACTCGATTTCCACTCGATCGGAAAACCATTGAGTTGAAGGCTGTTGCTTGGAAGTAAACAAGCTTTTCCTGTTCGAGTGAAAAGGATTGCCTGCGTTTTAGAAGCGTTAATGTTAATTTTCCAAGCTTGCCAATATTGAAGGACAGTATTTATCCCAGATTGCAGATTGGTTTCAATAAAGGAACCAGTTGCATCCGAGGAGTAAATACATGCATCATCTGCATATAAAGGTATATTGCAATTATTTAGATTTGGGAAATCAGAGGTTTATATATTATATAGGACAGGCGTTAGGACAGAGCCTTGTGGGACACCAGCGCTAATTATTTTGTTGCCCGAGAGGCTCTGATTTACGGACACTTTGAAAGTACGGAGAGATAGAAACGACTGAGCGATTTTAATAGGATAAAGTAGAACCAGACGGCAATTGCAGAAATTGTATTTCCAGTCCAAGATTTACGAACCATCGTGAAATGTCTCGTACCATTGACGACATAAAAACCCACAAGATGGTGGCTGCAAACAACAAACGACTCATGAGTCAGATCGAATGTGCACTTACACGGCCGTCTGCCAGCCAGCAGTGCAGCTACACACAGACAATCCCGCTTCTCCTCCCCCTCGTCCGCCACCTTCGACACCTCCACCACCATCAGTCCATTCGAATCCTTTATGCAAGACTTCATCACCTCCTGACAGTCGGCAAGGACTCTTGTCCAATGAGAAACACTTTCAAACACCAGGACGTCCCATTACCAGCACCAGCATTGTCGACGCGACCGCGGCATACCGACTGCGATCGGGGGAGGGAGTCCTCTCCGAATCACTTACGGTATTTATGCGGTGGACGGTCATAAGTGCCGTCCCGCTTTTGACGTTTATCGCTAGATAATTGCCATCGAAATTACAGAGGAGTGAAATTTATTGTTCTAGTAATGAGGGGGTTCAACAATCGTCGTCATCGTCGCTGTTACCTATGGTGGTGGAGTCGCTTGTGTGGGACGAGGACAAGAGTTGATGTGTCCGCACCGCATCTAATCCAGCAGCAACCACCGCGGCAGAGACCAACAGACACACACACACACAGAGCATAAAGACTGCAGATGATATCGTGTCGTCTGTCCATTTGGAAAATTAGAGGTTAGCTGGACGATATATGACCGAAAAATGCGGTCTGTCCAGTGGTCGTGGTCGTGGCAAGAGCAAGCGTCTGGCTCATCGATACGAGAAGTGGAGCGTCTGCGAGTGAGCGAGACACCGTCCACAGCGCGGCCAATTTAAATGAAATATTCGCTATGAATTGTGTCTGGGGCTTGTGTAGTGCGCGCTATTGAGGAGGGTGTGTGCACGCCGCGCCGCGTTAGCTGCGGTTACGAGGGCTGGCAGCAGCTGGAAGCGGACACAAATGGCTCGCATGTCCACCTATGGACGGGGATGGGCCCAGTTTGACTATTTGACAAGATTTGTAACTTCATTTCGCTGCGGCTGTGAATGGGGGGATGCAAGCGAGAGGGTTAAGTGTTTAATTGCGGCGCGTCTGCATCTGCATACGGAGATGTGGGACGGACTTTGAGTTCTTTGATGAAGGCGCCGGGTTCACTGGGAATGCGGCCTAATTACACAATGGACGGTGATAAAGTTGCGGTGGTGGCTTGAGGGGGCGGCAGTGCAATTAAGTGGGCTTCAACTCGGCCTAGCCGGGGGATGGATGCATTAGTGGACCAAGGAGGTGACTTTAGTTGGACTTTGAAGTGGTTTCGGTTTGTGGGTGCAACAATCCTCAAGGGCACACAGTAATCCTAGCTGAGAGATGTGTCCCACTCTTTGGCGGCTTCAGTGCGTCTGCGTGGAGAAGAGGCAACAAAGGACGTCTATGAGCTCAAGTGAAAACTAGAACGATCACGCAAACTGGACTAACCTGGAGGTCTAGTAGCCTACGTCCACCCCCTGACTGTAGCGCCACACAATGGAGAGAAAGTCCGTGAATCCTTGACCGCCTTGACCCTCCCACGGCACAAATCAGGAAACCACATGACTTCGAGTGAAGCTAGTACCGAGTACCATCCCCATCATCACTCTCTTCCACCTGTTAACCCTCCCAGACCGAGACCCCCCTCACTCTGATTAACGTTGCCAAACGATCAAGCTGACAGTGTCCAATTAACACTCCATTCGCACTCGCCATCGCCGCGGAAACTCCGAAACATGCAACAGCCATTCAAAACGGATGATCCTGTCCAACTTCACTCCTCGCAAATGAATCTGTCATCTTTCTAAATAAAGCGACACCAACTGTGAGATCTTTCCCATCCGCGTCAAGCTGCGACGTGTGTTCGTAGCACTGTCACGCTTGTCGTTCGAAGCTATTCCAAGCGGCTAATTCGCACAGATGCACGGTGGGAACCGTGCACTCACACAGGCACACGTCCCCATTCTGCCCGGCAATTTGCATCAAAGTGACGCAATTTCTAATCGACACACACAGCCACAGACGCGTACGGTAGCCATGATGATTGCCACCTTGCATGCTCCCCAGCAACGTGGGGCTACATCGCATCGCCGTCGTCGGTCGTCATCACAGAGTTGTCGTTGTCGCATAGTTTCGCGCGAGTCTTTTGTTCAGCCGGACCAGACCAGATCACGGCGGAGGTGAACTTCAAAGCGCCTGATCTCAGGCAAGAGGAGAACACACGAGGCAATTGAAGTCGGAGTTGGAGTCGAATGCAGTCGCATCGAGTGGGCCAGTGGCGCTCGCGCAGCGTGCACAAATGTAGCGTGCCCGACGATGTCATTTGCATAACAATGGGATACGCTTCCTCTCCGTGACCCCCTGTGTCCCCCTGAGCTACCATGTGCCACTGGTTCACGCTCGTCTTTCTCCTTGACGGTGGACAATTATTGTCATGAAAGGACAACAGTCGTATCGTAATTAATGAGGAAATGTGCGCATTTAACCGCGACTCAGAGGAATGCGTTCCCAATGAGCGGGCAATTGCTGTCAATGGCTTTGTTGTTCACTTCGCTGATGAATGTGATGATCCGCCGGTGAAGAAGCCAGTTTGAATTGACTGCGTTTTCCGTCACGTCAAGCCAGTTTGAGGCGCGCTAAGGGTGACCCAGTCAATATCGAGTGCTTTTTATGTTACACGGCCATGTGTGTTCTTAAAAGCAACGCACCTGCAGATGGTTCATCAGATATCCTGAAACACAGACGGAGACGTCGCTGATTCACTTTCTTTTAACTTAACTTTACGAGATCGTTAACGAACATCTCATGACGATAACTGTGACATTCCAGTAAATTGGGAAGCTGGCGAAAGCTAAGAACATGCCATTCGTGCCCTCGCGACTGCAACATACCAGGCCTTCTCGAGTGAAAAGCTGGGCGATTTTCATTGCTTATCTCCCAGTCTGGACTTTTCACCATCGTGGCGTCTCCAACACCATATCGCAGAAAGTGAAACGGAAGAGGCTAAAATGGTTTTGGCGTCTCCGTCATTTTTTGCTTCGAACCAACATCATGAACACCATCAGCAAGGAAGGTTATCGAACTACACATAAGTTGGTTGAGTGCCTGCCCTTGGTTAGTGGGGTCCCCGGTTCGAATCCCAGCGAATGCAAAGCTAATACGCTCTTATCTGGTTTTCAAATCTGATCCAGTGTCTTGCCGTTGGGATCAAATTAACGACACTATCACTGGAGGGGTCAATCAGTGGTAGCAGTCGACTGTGGGTATCACAATGAATGCTGGTGAAGGATGTGCTGGATGAGGAGTCTGCTGTTGAATTCACTAGCAGCCCCTAGTACCTGCCTACTTAGATGAGTAAAATCCAAGGGAATTTAGAGCAATATTTGCTGAATGCAACGCTCTATAGATGAGTTCGGAATGGCCATAATTGGTACGATGGAGGTGGGGTCGGTAGGAACAGACCTAAGGCGAAAGGGCTTGGAAGTGTTCCAGCTAAGAGTTGGGACAAAAGGAGGATGTCGGGGTTTTGCAAGCCGATCAACTGTACTGTAGGCGATCTTTATAAGGTGATAAAGCAAGGCCATCATACCCTGATAGACCATATCATGCAGTCCACTGGACAGTTTCAATACGAATTGAGTGTCAGTGTCTGTCGTAGCATGGGGACCAAATTTGACAGACATATTCTAGGCGAGGCATCACTTGCGACAATTCTTTGGGTACTCCTTAGACAAGGGTTTTATTACATGAAGCCAATGGAAGAATGGGCTCTTGGAGTCATAAGGTGAATGTTGGATCGTGGGACATATGATGCCTACGCCATGAATAATACCCACTATGCGTACAGGCTGGTTCAGAAGGCAGTATATTCTGGGATTTCATTGGCACTTACCAACGTTTAGTAGAAGAAGGTTATCGTCTTACCAAATGAGGCACGAATTTAAGCCAATGTTTCATATCATCTGCGCAGATAAGAATAAAGGACTGGTTAAGAAAAAGACAAAGAAACGGTGGTGGCCGTGGCATTGTGGGTATGTGTGTCGACCCCTACGCAACTTAACCTCACAGCCTTCCCGGCCAGTACGACCAAAATTAATTTTCACCGTGCCACCTCTTTCGAGTCACGGATAATGCTCAAAGAGTCCAAACTGTCTAGAGAAATCTTCCTAAACGGAGTCGGCATAAAACTATAGGTCCCTACCGCAATTGCACGCACATCACGAGTGGTTGCTAAGAAGCTAGACTCTGACTCACTACGGGCTGTTGCCCACCTATATTATTATTATAATGCAAAGATCAGACACTAAATTGACTGCCTTGCAGGAAGCTCCTTGAGGCCAAATTAGGTCGGCTGTTCAGTGTCTGAAGAATACTCTGTTGAGGGTGCGACGTTAACTAAGCGATGATATATGGTGGGACGCCAATGCTCATCAGTTTGAAGTAGATTATTTAGTGGTTAAATTTGGCGAAGGCATTGCTAAAGTATGTTGTAAGAACAACAACTTCGTTACCTAGCTCCAATGTTGAAAAAGTTTTGGAAACAAATTCTGTAAGATTAGTTGCCCTTATGGAATCCATGCTGGATTGGAATGGGATGACAAGACGTACACAATAGATTCGAAGTTTGGGGATAGAAGATAGCTAGATTTCAGTCTATACTTGGACATTTGTATATAGCCTACTCTTGACAATAAACGGTCAAAAGTTTCAACCAAACTGAGCAGAACAAGGTTCCGGATTCTCATCGAAGTTTTCGCTGCACCCTACATAAACACATTAAGCAGAAAACCAATTTCAACTGCCCACGTAACGTACTAGACTGTCTGTAAATGAGCCACTCAGATCATTTAGATCGTCGAAGAAGTATTTTCCAAGGAGTCTAGAATGTATTGCGACTAGACGCGTTTTGGTTGGTCCTCAGCTGGACAACTCCTGCATGAGGTATTGGTGAGGGAGCCCAGTCTGTTCACATGATTGTTGTGAAGTCACGCGACATGACCTTGCGCTGGGAGCTTGGGAGGTAGGGTTAGTAGAAGTAGTGTGAAATATCACAGGTCTTTTACCTATAAATAAGGGAGATGTAGACTTATTTGAGATATCTCTTAATCCAACCTGAGGTATTTAGGAAGGACACAAGTTCCGTAATAACCGAAACGACTTGATGGCACAGTTGGTAGAGTGCCTGCCCTGGTTAGCGGGGTCCCCGGTTCGAATCCCAGTGAAAGCAAAATTGATACGCTTTCATCTGGTTTTCAAACCTGGTCCAGTCATCATTTGCCATTGGGATCAAATTAAAGGCACTATCACTGGAGTAGTCAATCAGTGGTAGTAGTCTGACTAGGGGTATCACAATGGACGAATATGGTCTGGTGAATGCACTAGCAGCCCCCCTAACTAACCTAACGTAATCTCATCAAGGGAGTTAAAGAATGGTCTAGTGTTCGCTGTCCAGCTCTAGTAATAGTTTAACAAGAGGTGCAAAAGAAATGTGATAGAGTCTCCCTCTAAGGTGTGTGCCGCTGCGACAATGTGAGTTCTGTGGGATGCCTAGTTTAACGACATGATCTCCAATCGGCCAGTGGTCTGTACAGACAGCCACTAAATATCATGACGAGTTCGCCGAAGGAGATATTTTACTTTGGATTAGGATCCTTGATGTTGCACAATTTGTCAGTCTGGGCCATCGAAGGTCTTGACTGATTGTATTGGGACGAGCACTTTCTCTGCAAGCGAGCACTGAAGGGCAGATCTCTGCTCAACTAGTCCTTCTCATTTCTTGGGATGTCGCCGTCACCTGGAACCCAGATGAGGGAGATTTTGAGCTGGTTTTCTTATGACACTAGCTCAGCTTGACAATCTTGTACTAGCTCAGAGTATGAAGCAGAGGAGGCAATAGCTTTGATGGCTGCTTGGCTATTAATCCAAATGGTCATCTTCTGCCCTGGCATGGTATTTGGGTTCATTTTTACTTGATGACATGCTTTTACTTGATGACATGCTATCCGTGTGGGTCGCCGTGGCGTAGTGGGTTAGTGCGTCGACTCCTACGCAGAGAGTGCCAGGTTCGTACCCGAATTTACCTCCTTTGATAAATCACGGCTCCACCTCTTTCGAGTCACTGACAACGCTCAAAGAGTAGTTCCTGTCTAGAAAAAGCTTCTCAAACTTGGCCGTTCGGAGTCGGCATTAAATTGTAGGTCCCTTCCACGCGTGAGAGAACAATAGCACGCACAACACGAGTGGTTGCTGACAAGCTAGGCCCAGGTCCGCCTCGGACTGTAGCGCCACCCATATTATTATTATTATTACATGCTATCCGGATTGAAAATAGTTCTCAGGCACTCTGTAGGCTTTAGAAATGTTCAGGAATTCTGATTATACACCCTCATTGACTCCGCAGCGTAGATTACCCAGTTAAAATTCCTGCACACCTGCCCGCTGTGCTGATAAATTCGTTCGGGAATAAGAGAGTCAAGGCCATTTGCTAGGTTTATTTTGCGGATTGTATAATCCGTGGAGGATGGCACGAAATCTCTAGGTAGAAGATCTAAAATGGAATTACGACCATAGGGTTTCCACCAGACTCCCTGACTCTGATCGCGCTGTGAGCTAAAGTGCTTTTAATGTGTAGGTCGCAAGGAGACCATTACCGTCAGAGCGTGTGAATTGATGGAATTAGACACTTGCAGGACTTCAAGGCTGATATGGCCGTCAATTAATCCCAAAAAACAAGCACACCCTTAAAACTAAATAGAAAGGGAGACAGCAATGTGGTTGGCATTATTACTGGTCATTGCCTATTCGGAACACACGCAGAAGAATAGGCACCCCCTACAATGACTTTTGTAGGAGCTGTAGGGACGAAGAGGAAGGAGGAACTACACTTCACTACCTCGGCACCTGCCCAGCACTTGCAAGGACAAGGAAAAGCAAGCTGGGCGGCTATTCAATAGCCTGAGGAAATGTCTGGCATTAAAATTCTGGACATAGAAAAAATTATAAAAAATTCTAAGGCTGTAACCCAGCAAAGGAGTGCATCATCCAGGATCTGCCACTAGCATACAGTAGGTATCTTCAGGTGCTTTTATTTAGTTAGTAGCAAAAGCACGTTAGCTGCCGATTTGTGATATCACAATGGATCAAATCAGGATCTAAGTTTAGAACTGCTTCAGTTGTGGCGATCACATTAACCTAACCTAACCTAGGGTGATATACGATAATAGCGGCTAAGCCTGATCCAAATTTGTGTTGGACCAAAAATAGTGGGTTGAAGCTAATATCACAGAGTATTGCGACATATTTTTACACTCTATTTGAATAGAAAATTCGAGAAAAAACTGTACAGAAAGTACTACACAATTTTTTGATTAGAAATTAAATCTTAATAAATATCACTAATGTCCAAGTGTATTTTTGGGTGAGTAAACAAGATTGGATAACGTCAACAATCTTGTTTGCGTGAATGGCAAGCAATGAATGGAATTAGTTCACGCAATCCAGACAGCACCGTATACGCAAAAAGCTATGCTTCGACAGTTGGTGTCCTTAAAGACTGCCATTTCTAACGCCTTCTGCGACTTATGAAAGTGAAGTGTCAAATCTGAACAGCAACGGCAGGTAGGCAAAGTTGGCCTAGAATATAGGTTAGGTTAGGTAGGGGGCTGCTAGTCCATTCACCAGCACACTTAGACCATATTAGTCCATTGTGATAACCCTAGTCAGACTACTACCACTGACTGACTACTCCAGTGATAGTGCCGTTAATTTGATCCCAACGGCAAATGGTGACTGGACCAGATTTGAAAACCAGATGAAAGCTCATTAACTTTGCTGTCATTGGGATTCGAACCGGGGACCCCGATAACCAGGGGCAGGTACTCTCATCCAGTCGTCTAAAGGCCTATAAGAAGTAAGCTATTTGGTAAGCTGATAACTTGCTAGGGAACCCTTGTAATGTCAGCGTCTAGGAGAGAAAGTGAAGTAAAGAGTCCTGGCGAACAATTTGTCAACCAATATCCCCAACTCTTATGTCATCATTACCGGACGACTCACGGAACGCATGTTGCAGTTGGAAGTTTTCATGCAGAACGTCATTAACGTGCCCGTCTGCGCCTTGGAACCCCTTTGATCTCCTCAAGATCATCTCATAATCACCATCCCCAGCATCATCATCAGCAGCCGCGGCTATCTCATGGTATTGATCGATTGACAATAGCACATTCCTTCAGGCGGTCGGGTCCGCCCTCCTTTCGTAACCCCGGCCAAACAAACAGTTTTCCAAATTAACATTGAACTCCTTTTGAATCAGTTTTGGGTGAAATCTTTTTCGGTTTCCCCGTCATCTCCGAGCGCACACAACCATTTGCGGCGGCTGTACGCAGCTCTAATGACTCCCCCCCACTTGAGTTCAATCAGTCATTCAGCGCGACCGTCGGTCGGGCCGGTGGGTCGGCGGAGGCGGAGGAGTGAAAGAAAATCACCGGGTACGCAACGCTCGTACGAGCTTGAAAATTAATCGAAAAAATCATCTCACAGATGCCCAAAATAATATTGGCTATTGTCGATTACAATTATCTCACCCCTTCGCGCACACTCGAGGCCCTATGGTTCGGCCCCTGCTGCTGGAGAGCTGGTGCCGCCGTCGCTGCCGTCGCCTCTGCCACTTCTGCCGCCTTCGCCGTACGGCTGGCCATGACAAATGTTCATCTCGCTGGTCTCTCGTCTATTTCTGTATCGGATTTGATTGATTTTTTTCAGATCCTCAAGTGATGGAATCATTATGAAAAATTGCTGATCATTAGGTCTGTAGTTAGACGCTCGGATACTCCTATTCGGCACCCAATCGGTGCGTACTCGATCGCGCGCGCGTGTGTGTGTGAGTGTGTGTTTGTGCATCCTTCAGGTAGTGAACGCGCGTGTGATTGACGAATGACAGATGTACCCATCAATTATGCGGCTCCTCTATCACCTCCTCTCGCACTGACTGCGGCGACTGAGGCGATACAAATGACAATGGGAATGCTCGGGCCCCTCTCTAAGGATGGTAATGCTAATGTCCTCTCCTGCGAGGATTGATCATATTTTCAGCGTTTAATTGGAGTTGATGGTTCGTTGTTGCCGTTGTTGATGATGACGACGTCCACGACCACGACAACGACAACAACGACGACGACGATGACGACGAAGTGATCATCAAGAATGTTTTGGTTGTCGTTCCGTTTCTTGTTTTCTTTTTTTGTTTTGTTCTTGGCCGCCAGGTATGACCGGGGCTAAATGATCTCAAGATTAATCGAATGACATTTGGAGTTAACATTTCGGGTTCTCTTTTTGTGCGTTCAGTTCATCCATCAATCTACACACAATCTATCCTTGCGTTGCGTCTCGGCCGTTCCCAAGGGGTCCCGCTCACTCTCGGTGGATAATCGTTGAGTTAATGGCTGTTTAGTCGTGTGAGAGGAGCCTCGTAGATACGCTTATCTACGTAATTGGTAGTCAGTGGACATGTGTTTTACGAAGAGGCTATCACTTTGTCGGTGATTATGTTTACATTCGTTGGTCCTTTCCTCACAGGCGGACTGTGGCAAGGTGGACGCATATGCGGTTCTGGTCCCTGCTCAGGTTGGGAGGAATGAATTATGGAAGGGTGATGGGCAAGTTGTCACTTCTTTTCTTTGTCGATTGATCGCTTTATGTGCGTGATGAAGGATATTTCAGATGTCTTCTCTGGATAAGACGGTTTAGTTTTTGGACTCGGGGAAGGCTTTGATAAGGTGTCACCCAGAATTTTGGTCCACCCTTGTCCGGCTTCTGAACACAGCGCAATTGTATATGCTATCAGCTTCCCTAGATCTTCGGGACCCCACTCAACTAAGGAGTTTGAAGACCTTACCAGTTCAATAAGTGGTTTTTAATTTGAGACTCCCGTCACTTTGTAACTTCTTCGTATTCCCGCTTTTAGATTTAATTTAGATTGTATGACTGAATGACAGTATCCTCTGAACCTGAAAACAAATTTCGAACATGCACACGTGACTAAGCAACAAAGAAACAAGACGAAGTTGAAGAAATTTCGATGAAGTCTCATAGACAGCAGGGATGCATTTTAGCACCCCTTCTTTTTCCTGATGTTACTACTTAGCAGTGTGTTCCGTGCAGAACTGTAGGGACACTCATTAACCGTCTTCTCTGTGCTGATGCCGTCAACTTTCTTCTTACACAAGGTTGTATACGACCACATGAGTGACAGTCTGGATTATTAAGTCAAGAGAGAGGTCCTTCAAAAGACTTAATTTTCAATTTTATTTATAATTCATTTATGCATTTCTTACACGTGTTTATCTGCGAAGCCAGAATGGCTTGTCTGCAGATGATTAATCACAATAACATCTTACAATTATAAAAGTTGAAATTCATTAAATTTAATTGTATGCACTTAAAACAGTTAAAAAATTATGAAACAGTACAATTAACAATAAAAAAATATTTCAAGTCACAGTTAAAAAATTTGGATTTGAGGCTTATAATAATAAAATAATAATATGGATAATAATATGGCGACAGTCCAAGGTGGACCTGGGCCTAGCTTCTCAGCAACCACTCGTGTTGTGCGTGCTATTGTTCTTTCACGAGTGGAAGGGACCTACAGCTTAATACAGACTTCGAACGGCGAATTTAAGAAGCTTTTCTAGACAGGAATACTCTTTGACCAATTTTCAGTGACTCGAAGGAGGTGGAGCCGTGAATTATGAAATTTGGCAAATTCGGGTATCGAACCTGGCACCCTCTGCGTAGGAGTCGACGCGCTTACCCACTACGCCACGGCGACCACGAATTTCAGGTTTTCATTTTGATATTTTATTTTGAAGAATTTAGGTAGATTTCTTTTACTTTTTTAATAATTTCTCTTTTCGGTAGGTTGCAAATTTCCCTTGGGAGTTCGTTAAGGATCATCGGAATTGCCACGTTAAATGTCCTTCGACCATATTCGTTCCAGTACCTCGCAACTTCACATAGCTGCTGCTGCCGTCTTCTAGTGGTCACCATCTGCTGTGTCTGAAGTCGTCACCGAAGTTGGCCAGGATTTGGTTGATTTCTTTGTTGCTGAACTTCTCTTGTACTTCCTGATTCCAGCACAAGCTTTTGTAGACTTCTGTGTACTTTTTGTAGCGGTTGCAATGGAGACGCTCTTCCCCACGCTAATATGCCATATCTTAGATGTGATTCCACCAAACCCATGTAGCATTGTCTGAGTACCCTTGGTGTACAGCGTTTGCTTAGGTGGAAAAGGGCGTTCGCAGATTGGCACAATTTCTTCTTCAATATCTCTATATGGTAGTTCCATTTAAAATTGTATCAGACAATCATCAGTCCTAGATACTTATACGTTGACACATATTCTAAATTTCCGGTGCAGTCATCATCATATTCTGTTATTCCATCACATCCATGTCTGTGCAAACAATCTACGCTGTGCATTTTTCTCTAAAGTTTCGTTCTGGGAATATGCGGCGGGCGAATGTGTATAATCTTTGTCTTAAGTGCGTTGCGACAATAACCAATAACCAGACACCAAGCTGCGATTCTATTAAAATCTAATTGCATAAGTTTCGTCGCTTCGTCCACGCTCCTATGGCTAACTACGATCGCTGTGTCGTCCGCATACGCATACCCTGCAACAGGGGGCCATCGGTTCTCCGATCTTGTTTTCTATATTCACTGCAGATCTTAATGGTTCCATGCCGCACTTAATTGCGTACGCCGACGACCTAGTTGCGTACAAATCGAGGTAGGTCGAGGTAATAAACATCTTGTTGCAGCGTGACTTCGAGAAAATCCAGCGATTTTGCGACGACTGGAAGCTGTTTATCAACTTCCAGAAGTGCGAAACTAGTCTTTTCCGGACCCCGTTGGACAGGGCAAGGCGGGATATGCGCCAAAACTGGCGTAAGTTTGCCATAGTTGACCCATAGGCATAGTTGAAAGTGTAGTTAGATATCTAGGCATTTGGCTGGATCAATATCTGTATTTTGACAAACATATAGATATTGCTCTGACGAAAGCCAGAAAAGCCTTTGCAGAGTGAAGGTAATCTGCTACATGGCCCTAGTACGGCCCATTATGGTGGGCGGTTGTCCATTGCGGTTCAACGTGAGTCCCTCCCAGTTGGAAAAGATGAGGGTGCTCGAGAGGCAGTGTCTTCGTCTGTATCGCACACCCAAGTCTGAGTACAAGAAGTACTACCCTAACGAGGTCCTGTGAATAGGGTAGATAATTTTATTATTAAACTAATCAGAAGGCACACTGCACGAGCTTTGACCTCTTCCAACAGTCTGATCTTTAAGGCTTACTATCCCAATAGTATTTACCATGAAAGGGTGCGCCTTAACGGCTTTATTCCTCCCGGAGCATTCCTCTATATAGACACAATTGGCCTTATACAGGATCCACAAGGATGTCCTATCATCTTCCATGTCGTACACCGAACAGTGGATGGGCGACTTCAATACGAACCGGATGTCGTTCGCACCCTCGAGGATCTCCTCCGGTTCAGTAGAGCGATCCCCAAAACCAGCCTCCGCATTTCCACAGGATCAGGTAGTTGACCATAGTGGCCAACTTACATAGTTTTTAAGGTAGCTTTAAGAGAAAAAAAAAATATATAAAACGAAAGATCCAAAAAAATTAAAAAAAAAATCCAAACAAAAAAACACAATATATAAAAAAATACGGTGCATCACGACGTATAAATTGTATATGTTAGGCATATACACAACATATATGCCCTGGTGCACGTGTCCGTACTGTTACGGACATAGTTAAGATAGTATTAAGTTTTATGTTAGGTTAAGTTAGAATAAGGTAGTTTAAGTAGTTAAGTTTAGCCAAGTTTTTTATAAGTTTTCTTGGCAAATTAATAAAGAAATAAAAGATTGTCTTAATGATTAAAAAAAAACGTAGATTAAGCCGAAAGGCACATTTAGAAAGTAGTTCAGATTAGCTTAGAGTACCCGAATAGGGTCAGTAGGTTAGTATTAAGAACATTGTAAATTCTTAAGTTAGTTAAGCTAGTTTTAAGTACTTTTGTCTAGCATGTTAGAAAAATTCATTCAGAAAAATATAAAATTACATTAAAAAAAACAAAAAAACGTCACTTGGGCACTGATACTGGCAATGGTCCGTAGTATGAATACACTCGTGAAAATATATATACTATAAATATATAGTTCTGTTCGGTGAGAGTCAAGAGAAGTTGAGATGAACCACCAAAAAATGGAAAAAAAAAAATCAAATTTAATACTTAACATGTTTATTTAAAGGGTTTTTGTCGAAAAAAAACTTAATATGTGTTATAGAAAAAACTCCGCAGAAGAATTATGAAGCTATAGGAGAAAACTGCGCTCGAATCCGTTGTGTAGATTCGGAGATTTTGTGTCAGATTCATATATACATCAAATCTTAACTTTTATAAAAGTAAGTGATGATGATGATAACAAAAACTGTCCATACAAATACATCTTTTGAATTTGTTTATCGGTAATGCCCAGCGTGTCAAATTCGGCATGCACTACCTAAAGTCACCTGTCCAGATACCCAGATGGTTTATATAAAAAGTCGTGGAACTTAAGTTGTTAAGAATTGTCTCTTCCACAACATAAACTTGTTTCCACAAAAAAAAAAAACTTGGGCATTAAAGGTTGAAATATTTTACTCAGGCAAGTAACTAGGTAGTGGCGAACAGCGCTAACCATCAAATGTTTCTTTGAATACAAACAAAAAAACATCTAAGAAAGGGGAAGATTAAAACAATATATATCTTCTACATATCACATAACACTATTATTTCCTTATTTTTTGTAAGAACTTGAAGCTGTACCCTTTCCAAAAATGCTTAACAGTATATACTGCTGAATGAAAGATTTTCAGGAAACGCTTTTGAAACGTCTGTAGGCTTAATTCTGTTAAATCAATGTTCTGACCCACTGCACTTTGGCGATTGTTAATTTCTTTATAAATAGGAAAATAATTAATATCGAAACTAAATTGTGATCTTAACTATGGATTTTCATCAAATACTACTTTCGTAATTTAGAGAGCGAGTGAGGGTGGGCGCAAAAAAGTGGAACACTTGATTGACAGGCGATGTTAAGAAAAAACTCCATTCTGCTTCTATTTAGCAAGCGAACTTCGGGTCAACAACCTGATCAGATGGTCCGAATATTATTAGTTTTGTTAATAGATGTCGTTGACGGGATAGTCGAAAGCTTTTTTTCGTTTGTTTTGCACAGGGTGCTTTTTAATATTTTATTAATATTTTCTTTTGAATTTTATTATGATACATAACAACCAATTATGAGATGGCTTTGTATGGATATGGATATCGAGGTTCAAACGCCTAACATGACTGGCGTACAAGCTGGCACGCACAAGTGGAGAGAGACCTAAACCAACATTGTCTGCTATTACAGAGGTCTAGTCGGAAATGCCATTCTTGAATCTTAGTCGATTCCGAACAGTAAAGCCAACAGTTTGAAGGTTGACTCAAATTGGGCCACAAAACGTCATCAGCCGAATATTTAGCTCTGATGGGATAACCAATAGAGCACTGCCTTTGCCCACTCAGACAATCAAGGACAGTTCTGAAGAAAAAAAAAACAACCTCCCAGCGATTTCACTCAAAAATGGGGGATTGTCATACGAAGAACCAAAATTACTCAATTCCTTAACGAATCAATCCAATTATTGCTCTGTCAACACCACAACACTGGTGATCGGAAAGTCCCCCCAAACCCCACAGGGACTATGTCATTTCCCGCCAAGTCCGTTGTTTGAACACGCAACACTCGCCAAACAATCACCGACTGCCAAGCAAACAGCAAACACACTCCGAACAAAAGCTGCCAGCCAGCCAGCTACCGCCACCAGCGTGTGTGTTGTCCCTTTTGAGCGGCCCCCATCGACCGCTGTGGGTGTTGATGAAAACTTCAAGCCGAAGCCGAAACAAATCAACCAAGGACGACCGGGTGGTGGTCCATTGTTCGGAATTTCTTTTGAAAATCCCCCACACACCAGTTGGCCAGTGAGTCTGCGTTTTATTCTCGCTTTTACAAGTCACTTTAGCCAGGACAATGGAGCGTCGAGGATGGAGGCTGGCCGGTGGAAAAAAAAATCCGTGCCGCAGCACACAAAAGAGCGGACTTTGCAGGTTAATTGTAAAAGGGGTCAGGAAGGATTATTGTTTCGGCACTGGTTTGGTTTTCATCTGCTTTTTTGTTTTTTTTTTTTTGTGCAAGAAATTGTTTTACAATTTTGATTGGGGAACAGCAGCGTGTTTATGTTTTCCGATGCAAAGTGAATGGGCAGCAGGTCACAGAGAGAGAGAGAGAGAGAAGGAGCGGTCCAATGATGCCGAAAGTTAGAGCAGAGGTCTGTTGATTAAAAATTAGGACATTCACTGGCGGTTCGCTTGGCACGAACAAGTGCCAGTCGAAGTTAATTGAAATTAACTGAGGCTAGTTTTTGGGACTTTGAAGGCCTGTCGAGTAGGAGGTGGGAATGGGGTACGTGGACGGTGACTCAAAGGAGTTGGATTTTGTTCTTATTTTTTTTTTTTTGGGGTTTGATAAGGACTGCATCGACGTAAATTGGTTCTTGAAGGCGAATAACGTTCGATCTCTGTCGAAGGCAGTAAATCCTTACACCAGTCCAGTCCCTTGTACAAATGTCTTTGAGACATCTGTTGGGTGCACATGTATTAGATGAATTAGGTCAACAGCAGATGTCGTTATTAAGTCGCTCATACTTGCTGAATGCATGATGCATGTCCTTCTTTCCGATCTCAAGTCTCTAGGTTGGCCGACGATCCCTCGGCGCCAATCTTCTGCCTACATCGGCTTCATAATGGTTGTCAACCATGTCAGGCTCCGTGGCAACCTTAGTACTGTCCTGTCTACCAGAAGGTAGGGCAGGGCACAGGCAATATGCACCACCCATTCTGCCTCACCATCCTTCTTGTACACTTTTATGGTGAACACTCTGAAGTCAACATGGAGAGCCCAGTTGTTTGTTGTTGAAAGAGTGCGCCAGACATAGACCTACGTTTCAACATCTTGGCGATGTGCCAATAGGATAGAATCCTCACAGACTCGAGTTTTGGACCCTCCAATTCTTCCCCTAGCCTACTTACTGTTGTTTGAAAAATATTTACCTTTGATCTTTAAAGGACATCAATTGGATACGTCCTTGGTTCAAGCCGTCATCAAAGCCGATGGGTGACAGAGGGCGTAAGAATATTAGTTTGATGATGCGTTCTATCCTCCTAGAGACGAAGTTATGCCACGATTTAGGACTTCAAGTCTAGTAGGACTTGATTGCCTGGCGATCTGACGGCCAGAACAGATCCTTTTTAGATTTCCACATTGTTCTTGACGATATGATTGTTACTGTCATCCTACAACAATAGTTGGAAATTAGCAAGGATAAGCAAATGCTCCTCCCCTACACTGAAAGCTCCTATTACGGGTACCTCGTGGGCGGACAATTCCCTTTAGCGGGAAATTTCTTACGAGGGTAGATTTTGAATTAAACTTACATACATTTCCATGGACGGACAGCTCCTTGGGTCCGACCGTCGCTGCCCGTCCATGGGAGCTTTCACTGTCTCTCTGTCTTCGAAAGGAAGGTGTACCTTTGAACCCACCTTGAAAGGAAGGAGTGTCTTCGGAAAGGAGTACATTTTTGTTGTGAAAATAGATTGTGGTAGCTGCCTATCGGTGTCGTTGTTAGCGGTATTTTGTATAAGGTTTGAAAACTAGCAATTATTACAATCTGAGGCGGGGTCCATCTCTCCCCGCTTAAGAGTTAGGGGCACTTTAAGGCAAAGAAATGACTTAATGACTTATTATATAATATTTGTTATTTGCTTATAAATGCAGAATTTCCTTAATATTGAGTTTTCTCATTTTATTATTCTTGAAGTCCTAAACCGAGTTTGAATGCGAAGATCAATCACATTCAAAAACTAATCGCATGAATAATTTGATATAAGTTTTATATTATAATTATAATATAATATGGGTGACGCTACAGTCCGAGGCGGACCTGGGCCTAGCTTCTCAGCAACCACTCGTGTTGTGCGTGCTATTGTTCCCTCACTCGTGTAAGGGACCTACAGTTTAATGTCGACTCTGAACGGCCAAGTTTGAGAAGCTTTTTCTAGACAGGAATACTATTTGAGCATTGTCAGTGACTCGAAAGAGGTGGAGCCGTGAAATATGAAAGGTGGTAAATTTGGGTATCGAACCGTGGCACCCTCTGCGTAGGAGTCGACGCACTAACCCACTACGCCAGAACTCGCAAGTTTTATATTAAAGAACAAATTTCTAGCTTTCAGATTCAGTGTAGTACTTCATTTAAGTGTTGCTGTTGTATGTATTCTATCGATTTTAAGTTTTTTTTTTCTAAAATTGCACCTAACTTCTAAAGGGGGCGTGATAGATCCCCTCTCCCATTATAAAAAAAGCTACTTTTATGTTCGACTACAAAAAATGATACATGCCACCAGCTCCAGCTCCATAGTCCACAGCACAATTGCTCATATTCAGCTTGTATTTCTTCTATCACAGTGCACTAGATTGTCATATACCTGTATACCTACATCTGTCACTTGTAAAAGACTGTTTTACAACAGCCAACTCGATGCGAGGGTGAAGGTTATCTGCTAAATGGCCCTCATTCGGCCAATGCTCACCTATGGTTGTCCCGTGTGGTTCAGCGTGAGTGCAAGCTTGATGGAAAAGATTCGGTTGTT
The DNA here is from genome assembly GCA_964034865.1 of Eristalis intricaria. Classification (NCBI taxonomy): domain Eukaryota; kingdom Metazoa; phylum Arthropoda; class Insecta; order Diptera; family Syrphidae; genus Eristalis; species Eristalis intricaria. Next base: position 57,671,675 of record OZ035876.1, read on the forward strand.
CGAGAGGGCTTGTCTTAGGGCTTGCCTTCACCTTTATCGAACTCCAGAGTCCCAGTACATAAAATTCTATTCTAATGAGGTCTTACACAACAGGGCAAACCTGATACGAGTGGACAATTTTCTATTGAAGTTGATCCGAGGTCATACTGCTAGAGCGATGAACTCGGTCAATAACTTGATCTCGGTGGGTTACTATCCCAATCCAGAATACCACGAAAGGGTAAGGCACAACGGCTTCGTTCCCCCAGAAGCCTTTCTCCATTTAGACAAGTACGGACAGTTACAGAATATAAATGCGGTACCGCTCATATTCCACATCGCCAGATCAACTGTGGATGGGCGACTCAACCACGACCGCTCCGTCGCACAACGAGCTGAGGAGGGTCTCCTCCGGTTCAGTACGGCGGTATGCAGTCGGATTGTGCGGAATGTTGCTATGCAACATCGAAATTTCTCGTGGCTGGGGAGCGAGAAAACTTCAGCGTCGAACCCATTAGACCCTGGTTAGGAAAGATAATGCAGACCCCCTCATGGAGAGCAGTCGGTCCACGTCTTGCAGCGGATTTTATATCAGCTGTAACCTATGGCCGACTTACATATTTTAGCGTAGTTGTAAGGTAGGGGGTAAGCTGTTTGTACATGATAATCATCATAAAAAAAAAAATAAAATTTTTAAATTTAAAAAAAAAAAAAAATGAAAAAAAAAGATAAAAGAGAGAATGTATATATATGCATAACGATATATATGTGCATTATGTATGTAAGGATATATGCGTATACGCATGTGTATATAGCTATACAAATGTGTACACGTATGTATACGTAGATTAGCTTAAGATAGTTTGTAAGTTTTATTTTAAGGTAGAATGTAAGTTAGCTTGTAGTTTCTTTTAAGAAAAAATATGTTCGGTCGTTAGGTTTTTAAATTTTTTATTATTATTAATTAGTCATGTTCAAATTTTCTTTTTACAAAATAATGTTAGATTAAGTCGAAAGACATACAATAAGTTTAAGTTTAGCTTAGAGTACCCGCTTAGGGTCAGTAAGTTAGAATAAGTAACTAACACTGTTCGACGAACTAGATTTAAGCATTATTGTCTTGTATTTAAGTTCTCATCAAGTACAAGAAATGAATGAACATCTGTCAATTGTTATTTCTTCCTACCCGGGACCAAATGTACCTTGTAGGATAAGCAATTTTGTATCTAAGAAATTATCGCAGAATAAGCAAATTTGTATTGTCCTCAAATAAAAATTAGTCCATTGGACCCTGTGTAATTTCAGACATTATTCAGAAAAATATTCATAATAATTGTTGCTCAAAGCAAGCAGCTAGTTTTTAAACCCTTTTTTTTTTTTTTTTAATTCATTTTTATTTGCGAATTCATGATATACTTAAGTACTAGACAAAAATGCTTAAAACTAGTTAGACGAACAATAATGCTAAATGTAACTTACTGGCCCTCGGCGGGCACTCTAAGCTAAACTTATACTTATTCTATGTCTTTCCAACTAAACTAACAAACTATCTATTAACGCTATACATTAGATATTGGATGACAATTTTAAATTAAGAAAATGTATGAAAAAACTTAATAACAGAACTGTCTTATTAAAAGCTTATATACTAACTTACACACTACCTTAAAAATAACTTACACTACCTTATGCTAAGCTTACATATATATATATACATATGTATATATCCTTATATACATATGTATATATCCTTATATACACATATATACATATACATATATTTAATATGTATATACAATGCATACACAAAAGTACAAACAAGTGTACATAAGTGTATACCACTCTCTCTTTTTTTTTTTTTATTCAACTTACAACTACCTATCAACTACCCTAATATGTGTAAGTCGGCCATAGGATGCAGCAAGATAGACCTACATGAAACATGACATCTACACCACTGCAAGACAGAAACCGACTACTCCCCCATTCGGGGATACGCTATACCCTTTTTACCCCGGATCTAAAGGGTTCGACGCTGGAGTTCCGTCTTGAGACCGCCGTACTGAACCGGAGGAGACCCTCCTCAGCTCGTTGTGCGACGGAACGGTCGTGGTTGAGTCGCCCATCCACAGTTGATCTGGCGATGTGGTAGATGAGCGGTACCGCATTTATATCTTGTATCAATCCACTTTTGTCTAGGTGCAGGAAAGCTTCTGGGGGGACGAAGCCATTGTGACGTACCCTTTCGTGGTATTGTGAATTGGGGTAGTAAGCCCCCGAGATCAAGTTATTGACCGAGTTCATCGCTCTAACAGTGTGATCTCGAATCAACTTCAACAGGAAATTGTCCACTCTTATCAGGTTTGCCCTGTTGTATAAGACCTCATTGGAATAGAATTTTATGTACTGGGACTCTGGAGTTCTATAAAGGCGAAGCCAAGCCCTAAGACAAGCCCTTTCGAACAACCGAATCTTTTCCATCAAGCTTTCACTCAAGTTGAACCACACGGGACAGACATAGGTCAGCATTGGCCGGATGAGGGCCATGTATCAGATAACCTTCACTCTCGCATCGAGTTGGCTGTTGTAAATCAGTCTCTTTGTAAGTCGGCCTCTGGCCAGAGCAGCATCTACATGTTTGTTAAAATATAGATACTGATCTAGCCAGATCCCCAGGTATCTGACTACGGTCCTTTGCGCCAGTGGTTCCCCGTGTCGTCCAACGATTGAGAACTGTCGCCAATTCTTTTTCGTGTCCGCCGAGGCCTTATACAACGGCGTCCTGAACAGAATGGTTTCCGACTTCTGGAAGTTGATACTCAACATCCAGTCATCGCAACCTCTCATGAATGAATCGAAGTCACCCTGCGTGAGAGTAGTGATTTCCTCGATCTTTTTGCCTGATCTGTACATGATCAAGTCATCGGCATACGCAATTGCATGAGGAAGAGAACTTAACAGATCGCTCAAGTAAATGTTGAACAGGATCGGCGAATTAACGGCACCCTGTTGGAGACCATTTTTTACCTCAAATATACCTGTGGAGGTCACGTTGCCATTCTTGACTACGAACCGGCTACCGGTAAGCATGTTACACAGTAGGTACAGCAGTGGTTTGCTTATGCCTAGCCGATTGAGCTTGTAAAAAAGACCTTCTAACCATACGGTGTCAAAGGCCTTCTCCAGGTCAATCAAGCAGGCACCCGTACATTGTTTCTGGCTTTTGTTCCATTGGATATCCGACACCAGTTTCGACGCGGCATGAATAGTGTCATGCCCCGCTTTGAAACCGAATTGGTTATCCGGAATAATATGTTTGTCTTCAGTCCAGTTGATCAAGGCTCTATTGATCACCTTCTCGAATACCTTGCTGATGTTCGGAAGGAGACTAATTGACCGGAGGTTGCACGGATTCGAAGAATCTTTTCCTCGCTTGGATATGGGTTGCACATTCGCAGTTTTCCAATGCTCTGGATAATGTGCATTATTCAGAGCATTGTTAAACAGGATTGTGTACATATTAACCACTTCCAGGGGGAGGTGTCTTAGCACAATGTTGGAGATCCCGTCGATTCCAACAGACTTTTTCTTCTTTAATGATTCGAAGACCGCTTGGAGTTCTGTCTTCGATATGAACGGGGGAGTTTTTAAACCCATCTACAAAATAATGTTCATTTTTCTTGGTGCCAAAGTTATCGTACTCTCCCCAAATTGGCGTCTTGGTACTCCTACATGAAGTACTTGGGTACTGACCTTTTGAGCTTATGTCACCCATATGGTACGTACCAGTACGGCTATTGGCCCAAGACCAATCAAATATTCATATTTCAGCAAACCCTGGAAAAGACTAATCAAGCAAATCGATACGCGCCATCCATTTATCGGCAGGACTGCTGGGAACGAATCGGTTGAAAACGGGATATCGGATAAACAGATCCGGTTGCGTCGAACCTTTATTTTATTTACCATGAAGGTCGGATCAAGAAAGTTTGGAAAAACCGTGCGAAAGCGCACCAGATTTCAAGAAGGAGAAGCGTTGTGTGAGGATAATGCGGTGGGCATCTGAAAATATATGAAATGTACACTCAGTCCAACTTTTGGGTTGCCATTATAGAACTTTCACTTCGATTGAAGAACATGCAAAGCGAACAGGAACCATCGATTCCTCGACTCACATAATGAATCCCACATAATGAATAAGTGAAGCGGTAGAAAAGCGCTCGCCTCTGGCGACAATTAAACTGCTTTTAAGCTGCTGCTTAACCCTATTAACCCAACTGAAGGAGAGTGCAAATTGAGTTGTCTTTTCGAACAGTTCCCACATTCATACTAAAGTGTGCGATAGGTTCTAACATGCATGTGTAGTAAGTCCGTAAACCTATCCGTGGAACGACGGTGTATGAGAGGACAATTATCTCAGATTTCCACGAATAAATGAAAACATTTTTTAATGAAAAAACCAGCAGCTCGCAAGCATCAAACAACAACGATTATCTTAAGAAAAAATAAATGAGTCTGAATATTCGATATATTTCGTTGTACAAAGGTTATACGTAAGTTCACCAAATTCCTTAAATAGGGGTGAACACTCATATTCGTCATAAAGAAGTTTTTTGACAAACGTATCCGTAATGTAAAGGTATAACCCGTAACAGCAGTAGCTGTTATTTTATATTGAGCACCGTTTATCAAGGTTGCATTGTTCGATGATGTCTTGCTGTCGGATTTCAGTGCGGACTACATAGTCTTTCGACATTGTGAAGCGGCTTATCTCGCAGATAACTTAAAAATGTCCCGTATGTGTATCTCGATCATTGACCGTAACATCAACTTTGACTAGCACCGCATTTATCACGGACTTCCACAGAGAAGAGAGATCATAAATACATGGTCATAGTTGTGAGCATTCATCGCCCCTAACGAACCCAAATCATCGGACTTACGCACGAAAAAAAAAAAACACTGCACCTACCCTTTATCGTCCGCATGCCCATCAACCTTGTCATTCCGATCTCCTCTCCATCGCACCACCGACCATGCACCTGCGTCGCCGGATCACGAACGCGCATAATTCCTCAATTAAAAGCAAAACTGTCACACCGTCGGTCGGTCATCAAATACCTCATAACGAAGCAGAAAATATCCGTCATGCCAAGTGTCGTCCATCCACTTGTCGGCCAGCGGATCAACCGCCACCACTCGGACGAGGGTCCAAGGGCCAGTGACAGATATCAGGTGAAACACCGCGCCAGCACAGCGCAGAGAACAAAAAACGTATCTTTTCCGCTCATTACTCTTCATTTGACTCGAAACGCACTCCAGTAGAACTAATTGCCACTTTGTGGCCCATGATGGACGAACCATTGTTCGTGGAAGAAGTGTCGCAACTCGCAAGACACCGTCGCGTCACCGTGGTTTCCCAATTCCGAACGGTGTCCAGTACTGCAGCCGATAGCCGTATCAGCGGCCGCGGATCTTGCGATCGCCCCAATAGATGGAGACATGATGCCATCGTTGCCGCGCCGAACACCGAACACACGTTAGATGGGACACCACAGTTCCGTTCGAATGCAAATAGCTCGCGCTTGGAACCACTAAGCGTGCAACGTACGAGTATTCTTCTGCAACCATCCTCAGCTCGGCGGCGGCCGCGGCGGCGATGGCCCAATCGTTCAAGCTCTCTCGCTGCTGCGGCGGCGCATGGTGAAATCTTGGACACGTCCTCCACAGATTCGGTCAAATAACTCATGTCGAGCGCGGCGATCGCCGCTGACTGTGCCGCGCCGGCGACTCACACTCTGGGGACGATGTGTGTACTTCTCGCGCGAGTGACCAGCCAGTAGCTCAGTCGGCGTCGGCGTTGGTGGCGTACTGGAGAAGAAGAAACCGCGGCCAAAGTCTCGCTTTCTTGCCCTGCTTGACAAAGTGGAAAATCCGAAATAGAAATTTGGGACACATACGAGCAAGTACACGCAGATCGGCGGCGGCACTTGGTGCTGTGGTGAGTAGATGGTGACCAGGCAGCAGCGACGCGGCTGATGAGATGCAGAGGTGTAACTCATGCGCTGGATTAGCGGCTGCGGCGGCGGCGGCTCATGCAATGCACCCAAGTGGTTGCGGGCTTAATTGAAATGCTAATGTGGCCAGCGGACCGGGACTCGGTGTCACAGTCAGGCGCGGAGAGTGATGCGCCACGATTTCACAAGAGCGACGCGGTGTTACGTTTTGTGGGTGGGTTGAGATGCTCGGTCAGGGTGTCCTTAGAGGTGTTAGGGTGTGGTTCAAGCCAGTGTCACTTGACGTGTCGAGTGCTGGTGGAGGTTGAATATTTCTTCGCCATCAACTAGACTAAAGGCTCTTTCTGCGTGCATAGCAGATGTGATCCAGTTTCTTGAAAATCCCATCACTTGTCAGACAAGTGTACAATCAATAAACTGATGCGGAAGTGTGGCAGCAGCTCATTACCATGCAGCCGCTACAAGCATCGCTACTCTCCGTGGGTAACCTCTAACCCCCGGTAGTGCGGCAACTTTACGACGCTGATGATCCTCGTGGAAATTAATTTACGGCCTCGTCCAAAGTCATATACCACATGCAAGGCAAGCGGTCAACCGCCGGATGACAGTGCCGGTCACAAATCAATCGAAGTGCAACCACGGCACAGCGTGTCGTCTCACGGCTAAGCGGCAGAGTGCGCTTTAGCAACGGCTACGGTAAGCTCTTGCCAGCCTGACCAGGGGATGCACACAGATGTGCGCTGATTAGATTAGATTAGATGGATCGCTGTAAATCTCCTCAGTTTGGCTTGCATTCGCGGCGGCCAGCTACGAGCCGGAAATTTATGAGCACTCTCGTGATAACCGCTAGAGATTCATCGCAGCCTTGCAGATCTTAATTAGATGCCGTAACATAAATTTGGACAACGCTGCTGTTGTGTGCGATGGTTTAGGTTAAGTGGCCAGTGATTGGTGGCCTTCAGTGAATGGGGATTAAATTAAGAGTGGATTTCCGACTTGACCAGCCTTCCGGAGGCATGCGTCTTAAGGCATTTGATTGGGCAAGACGATGAGAGTTTTATGGGAAACCACAAAAGATGTGGCGCCTCTTAAATAGACTACACAACCACTTTTTGAATAAAGGGTCTTGCAACATTTAAATGGTCCACCTTAAGTGCTGAGTTGCACGGAAGCTGATAGGGCTTCCGACACTGAAGCTGGATGACAATTTATGGAGTGTTAGGACTTGATTGACGGCTTTACTAAATAACCAAAGACCAGCTAATTGCAACATAAATTATGGGCAACTGCCAATTGTTTTCGTACCAAACATCTTCCTAAATTAGGGGCTTGATCATAAACTGTAACAGTAACCTCTTGATATTCTTGGCAAGCAGCACATTTATCACAGAACTCTACGGTGAACAGAGATCTATACAAGGTCATAGCCATAGTTGCCATACATCAGCACTAGCTTCCAAAACATCGTCTGCACCTATATAACGACGAATAGATGGAAAACAAGGAAGCATTTAGTTGAAACAAGGAAGAATATAGAGGATACTCTTCACTTCCTGTGTCATTGCCCCAGTCCGTCTGCACTGAGACGCAGACCACTGGGAGCATATTTCTTCCAAGATCTTCATGAATTTGCAGAAATTCCACTAACGTCTATTTGCAAGTTCTTAAGGATCACAGGTAGCTGGTCAAACCTCACAATGCACCTGAAGGATAACACGAGAAGCAATAGGAGGGGGTCTCCTCCCCCATATGGGTATCACAATGGGTCTAGTCGGACCTCAGTGTGGCGTGGTTCCACTGCACCTTCCCACCGATCTCACCTAATCTACGTAGTTGAAAAAGCACAAACAAGGTCGCTTAATATCATAATCATAATAATATTGGTGGCGCTACAGTCCGAGGCGGACCTGGGCCTAGCTTCTGCGTGTCATTGTTCCTCCACAATTGGAAGGGACCGACAGTTTTATGCCGACTCCGAACGGCAAAGTTGAGAAGCTTTTTCTAGACAGGAATACTCTTTGAGCATTGTCATTGACTAGAAAGAGGTGGAGCCGTGAATTATGATAGATGGTAAATTCGGGTATCGAACCTGGCACCCTCTGCGTAGGACTCGACGCACTTACCCACTACGCCACGGCGACCGGCTTGGAGAGAATATTCTAGTACAAATATCTTCCACCTTCTCGCAATAGGAGCATATCCTTCAATATAAGTCAGAAAAAGGCTGCATGGGAAGGGAGCTCTTAAGGAAGCAAAGGTATGTATAGGGACCACAATAGATAGGTAGGGAGATAAAAACAAATTGATTTACGTTCTTCACTTCTGTATTCACTAGTGTGACCGGAGGACTTGTGCATTGACATCACTATAGACATCTTCAGGTTTCTGATCGATATTTGCAGTATGTTGGAGATAAGATACCAATTCGGAGATCATCATTTCACATGGACTGCAATTAAATCAATGGTTTCAGCCTCTTTTTGCACAACGACAGTTTCAGACTGCTAACTCTGTCAGAACGAGATTCCCGAGCCTGCCAAGATTCGGAGAAGATGGCTAACTTTTATGCTACAAGTTCAGCTAAGTTATCAAAGTAGTAGGCCTCCAGAAGTCTAAATCAGCGGAGAGAGAGAGAGAGAGCACTGCTGCTGCATAGCAAGAGTTCAATGGTTTCCTAAACATCCTTGTCCCTGCAGCTTCTGCAGAAATCATTGTAGTAAGGCAAGCTTAGTCTAAAGGTGTGAGTTCCGATATAAGGCGTAAGTACCCAGGCGAGTTCTTTGACTTGGTCCAACCTACTCCTCCTGGGTATCTATCTAAACAGCGCTCCAAGCTTCAAGCTTCTTTCGCTTACCACTGATGGTGTTGAATGCAAAGTTGAGCAATAAGACATCTGAGAGATGTCATTTTCGGGGCCATTGAACAGTCCCACAAATGAAGGCAGGGCAAGACCTTGGGCCTGCTCTCAAGAGACTTCAATAGATGTCGAAGTGGAAAAGATGGAGACACTTTCGCCCGACCTCCTTTCCTGTGTCTAGTCACTACACCATTTCTGTACAAGCTCTGGCGTTACTAGATGTCCTTGCCGAATGTGTCTTTGAGCCCTAATTAACTGGGAGAAAAATTTGGAATGCACCAACTCATCGCGTAACAAAATCTTGTCCATAACTAAAAGCAGCGGACCCCTTTCTGTCAAGTCTGGTGATAGCCTCAGCGTAGAGACAGATATGCAAACTTGTTTCGTTCCCAGCGAAACCTAGTTCCATTGGCAGCCGAATACCTCTCCGCCTTCTCGTCAGAGGGATCTGTCAAATCATTGAACACATGTCCGCCTCTAACTCCAAGCATCAAGCACTGACTTCAACTTCAGAACTAGATCCTGCCAAGAGACACAGAGAGAGAGAGGGAGTCACTTTAAAGTTTCTTCGACGTCCAATCTCACCTCGTCCCGATTGCATCTGCCATCTGTTCAATCGCAGTCACTCAGAACCCGCTTGATGTCTTCCGGATGCCGTCTAACTGCACCACGTAAGAGTATTTCTCCTGAAGTGATCTCGAAACGAAAACGATCGCCAACGAGGACAGATAGCGACAATGATATACACTCTCATGAAAACACACACACAAGCGCACCTTTGTTTATCCGAGGATGGTGACGGCAGCACAACCGTCCAACCAATCCCACCGATCGCGATGCCGCACCGCGATCCTGTCCTCGATTCGACAACAAAATCGATCGCCATCCAGCGTGGATGACATTTATTATTGCAGCGAAATGTTGCCATTCGCCACATCATAAATTTCCCCCTTCGAGGCGTAAATTTCAACCCATCCCTGGATCCATTTAATATTTATAGATCGCCGCTGATCGCCTTCAGTGTGGACCGGTCGTCGCGCTGCCGCCAATGCGGCACTTTGGTGCGATACAGTCTCTGTACTGTGGCGTGAAATGACGATTGCGACGCAGATCGGTGCGTCAATGGAAGGTAAGTGTTCCTAGGCGATTGCACCGCGCAGCGCAGTCGCGATCGTCTCGCACCCAAGGTGGGAGACCAGACAAGACAAAGTGAAATGAATCGTAAATGCATATTGAGCACGATCACCAGCAAACCGACTCACACAGTGACTGAGCGGGACAAAGTGAACATTAATTTCTTTCAAAATCACCGATCGACATTTCTGTGCCAACATCTGAGAGACAACCTGCTGGGCTGGATGCTGCGCAGACGGCGCGTTGGTCTGCCATTCTTTGAGGCTGTCTGGACACGATCATGCACGGGGGAATTGCCGGCGATGATCACTTTGTTGCGGGAAGTGTGCGCATTTGTGGGACACTTCGCATGACCTGGTTAGGCGATCAGCCATCGAAATGCGGAAGTGGATTGTCTGGTTTGCCAGAGGAGGTGATGTGGACTGCGTTGTGGAATGTGGTTTGGAACTTGTGGGCAAATTGAAGCCCACCTTGGACGGAGTGACTTGATGGAGTTGGATTTCGGCGTCAGGTCTTTTTCAGCTGGAAGAGGATGAGAGTCAAAGACTTTCCAGAGCAAAGCGGCGGTGGTCTCCTTGTGTCCGAAAAGTTCTAAATACCGTAGACGCAGGGTTCAAGTTCGGCTGACAAGGTCAATCTAGATTCCAAAGGTAAAGTAAGTTTTGTCGTTGCTTCGTCGATCACCATACATTCAGGAAATAACCCCACTCGAAAGAAAACTCGAACCAATATAGAAACAAGCCTCTCCAGTTAGTGCAATCTGGGTAGCTGCTTTCAACTGATCACACTAAGGTTGATGTTCCTCTGCAGAAGACCGCACATAAAGCTAACCTATTGCGATGCCAGTTGGGGAACAGTATCCTCGTAACTCACTCTCCGAAACCTTCTTCTGGGGTTGACCTGAGCCTCAACCAGCAAGCCTCTCCAGCTGGCCCGATCTTTAGCCAGCTGTCTTCAACTGCGCACACCAAGTCGATTGAGGTCGTTCTCCACCTGGGTGCGCCATCGGTTCCGTGGGCGTCCTCTATTGCGTTGTCCCACTGGTTCGGAGTCGAAGACTGTTCGGGCCGGAGCTGAGTTGTTCATATGCTTTAGCTTTGCGTTGAAATCTCCTAGAACGATCTTGGTGTCGTAGCTGTGGCATTGATCGTACGTTCTTTCTAGGAGAAGTCATCTCTGCTGTCGTCATCGTGGGCGCAGATGAGGCTGATTTTGCGGATTGTTATGAGGCGCTGGCTTATGTATTTAACAACAAACAACTCAACTCGACAACAAACCCGCATCCGAACAAGCGCTGCCTTCGCTCTTTGTAGCACTCGCCGAAGTATATATCGCAGTTTTTCATCCTCTTTTTGCCCGGCCCATCCCACCGTACATCCTGAATGGCGGTGATATCTGCCTTATAAGCTTCGAGGGCTTCTGCAAGTTCATCGGCTGCACGTGTTCTGTTCAGGGACCTCACATTCCAAGTGCAGAACCGAAAATCGTTGTCCTTATTTCGTTGTCCATGGTCGTCAGCAGTATTGTCATCCGTATCCGAGGCTTCTCGTCTGAACTAATCATTTTTTACACGGTGGGGAAGTTAACCCCACACGCAACCCCTGAACCTGGAGGACCGGGTCCTGGTTTAAACCCCTCGACAAGGGGGCCGCTGCATACATTGGTTCACCTCTAAGCGGATGCTGTGAAGGCCATCCAGAGGGCGCCGCGAGGAGGCTGTATGTCAACTTGACCTGTGCATTTAACAGGGATCGTTGCTGGCATCTCGCCAAGTTGAGAGCAGTCAACAACTTTGCCCTGGATTCATAGGCCCATGCCAGTCATCGCTATTTTTTGGTACTGTAAATCTAAAACGAGATTTTAGAGGGATTTTGCTATTTCCTAGGGGTTTTGGAAAAAATGTTCTCCGGGTGTTCCTTGCCTCAACTGGCAAAGAGGTAGTAATTAGTACCAGCTTTCTATAATTATATAAAAAAAATATATAAAGTAAAATGTAATGCACGTCTGCATTGGGAAACAGCACCCGATGGGGTTTTGAAGTCAAACAACAGAAATACTTTCGTATTGTTCAATTTGTAGTCCATCTAGTTTACTTGTATGAGCAGAGGATGTTGGGAACCAGTCACTGGATTGCCTGAATCCTAGGGTACTCTAGCAAGCAAGCTTCTTGCTCTTGCAGTGAGCTTGGAGGTAATATAGTCTGTGGATTCTGGTGAGTACCTCTTGGTTGGTGATTTTTGGAGTAGCCTGCCACCACACTAAGCTGCCATATGTCACGTAGAACGTTTCTGGGAAGTGTCCACGAACTTCTTCATCTGTCTTAGATATTGTCTATTGTTCATCGACCGAACTGTGCGCACGGATTGGGCTGATCATGTAAATGCAGCTGCATCCATCGAGGGACAGCTCCATTAATCTATTGCGTCTTGAGCGCGATTAAACACCGGTTGGGGAAATTAATTATTCACGGGTTCGGTTTCTCCTTGCGGACTCTAGGCCACAACTGCAATAACTACTGACGATTTCTGTTGTACAAGAGCATTTCGATTTCTACAACTCACTCTAATACTGCAATCTCCAATTGGTTGTCTAGCCTTAGTCGGAAATAATGCAGTGATCTTCGACCGGATAATGGAACTACATATTTGCAACATTGGATGAGATATAGTTGGAAGCCAGATAGTTGGGTTAGTGTGCGTATTTCTTTCGAATGTTCACATTCACAGTCGGAAGATTGTTGAGATTGTTCCTCTTGGCACAGCTCGTAGTCATGATAGAACCTTGTCTTCCTTGCAGGTGGAGTCACATTTCATTTAAGTCATCTCCTTTTCGGTGGCATTGAGAGGTCCACGGTTCTGCTTATGATGCAGCTCACTGATCCATTTGCAAGTCGATATGGAATAATGGTCTCGCCGGCCATAAATTTTGATGGTGCACTTCTAAAACGAGATGACGAGATCGACGTTTGAAGCTAAACAAAATTCATATTCATTCAAGGGACATGTCGACGTAACAACTGGATGGCGCAGTTGGTAGAGTGCCTGCCCCTGGTTAGGGGGGTCCCCTGTTCGAATCCCAGTGAAAGCAAAGTGAATACGCTTTCATCTGGTTTTCAAATCTGGTCTAGTCACCATATGCCGTTGGGATCGAATGGTCAATCAGTGATATTAGTCTGACTATGGGTATCACAATGGACCAATATGGTCTAAGTGTGCTGGTGAATGCACTAGCAGCCAACTTCCGTCTCTGTGATGACAAGCGTCTGTGTTCGACTAACGACACAATCGCCCTGTGTTTGTATTTTTAATAAAAATTCCTTATCAAGAGCAAAGCTTATGCTGTTTCCATTGGCTGGGCAGCTGTCTCTTCAATGTACTTGCCCTTATCCCTTCAAAGTGCAGCCAAACGTCACTTTCCTCGTCGCTCCAAGATCGCCTCGCGATCTTTGTCCAATTTCAATTTGACAATTAAGCACTTTGATGGATGAATACCAACATAGACATTAGTACCGCTGGCATTTTCACGTTGGATATTTTCAATTTAACAAACAAACTTTTTACGGTAAGACTGTACAACCTTGCCAACTTGGTTGCTCTTATAGTGACCACGCACCACTTGTACTTCGTCGTCCTTGCGAATTGGCATCGAACGAACGTTGTACTTTTGACGAAGCTACTTTGACAGCAGCGCGGACATTAATCGCCTGTGAATGGCGTTTGCGATTCTTCCTGCGGGAGGATGTCACGAATTTGTTACACTTCAAAAACCACGAAAAAACACTTCAGAAAACGGTAAGTTAGGTTAGGTTTAGAATGGGGAGTGCGATGGTGATGATCACTGATGATGGGGGTGGTTGATCCACTCGGAGGCCTTAGGGCCCATTGCGTATCCCTTCATTCGTATAGTACACATTGTGTTTACCTATCCTGTCACAAAGAAGACTCTCAGTCTGAACCCTCTTTCGAATGCTGAGACATAACCACATCGATTACATAAAGCAATGGACCATGCCACTTGGGGCGTTGCTCTTAGTATACATCAATCCATCCCAAAAGACTCACGCCAGCTTTAGACCGGAATGATACATCCTAGTTAGGCCGAGTGGGGACAGCACACACCAATGGCGTATGGAAGTGGGGGCATCTGGCTAGAGTGGCTGATTAGTTGAGGTCCGCCTTCCTTCCTTCTAGGGCCTGCACAAGAAGAAGACGAAGTTCGGCCGATAAAGTCTTCAACAGCTGCTGCCAAAGTGGTATCCATCCGCCCCTCAACACAGGATCCCATGCGAGAAGCAACGAAAGCTGTCTAAGGGAAGGTTTGGGGCTCCCCTTCAGCTCTTGATCCATTCTCCCCTAGGCAACCATATGCCGCTACTTTAAAGAGGTCTGTCATGCAGACTATTTCCTTTACAGGACACCCATAGGCTCAGCTTCAATAGAACCCTCTACAATCTGGCAACTATGCTCTATCGCAGCTCATACCCTCAAGCGAATAACCATCTTCTCATCAGTTCCCCTGTCGAATGGACCATCTATACTTTCCCATCGGCACGGTCGTCCTCTTGGAGGGAATGTACTTTCGCCTCGCGAACCAGTGGACCCATCGGAGACTGCTTCGCCACAAAAAAAAAAATGCTTCCCAGACACAAGCAGCAGCCATCGGCCTCAATTAAACTGCCAACATCGAACGTCGAACAAAGAACGTCTCTGTGTCATGTCTGAAATCGGATATCACCGCTGTGGTAGCTCCACACCTACTCCCGATCGGTTTAATGTCGCCAATTAAAGCCTCTTGCTGTGCGATGGTGGCTTACGAAACTGCCCTGGTTTGGTGCCCTTCCCCCACCCAAGCGCAGACGCCTTAATTACCCAATCGCTTGTCGCCCATTAGTCTTCCCTAGCCCCCGGGCCACGGGCGAGAGAGTGCCGGCCGCGGCTTGGGGGTAATTCGATACCGAAAACCATTGCTCCGCACGCAGACCAGTAGCAATCGCAACCGCTCCGGCATTTTATTCCAATTCCTGCGCTCATTAATTGCCCTCTCGATAGAGACGTTTCAATTGAAATCCTACCCACGACTCGTCAGGCTTCGGGGCGCCCCTTACGCCCCCTACGCGAGCAAAGAACGACAACGACAACGACGATGGCGATGACGAAGACCACATCGACGTCGGTGTCTTGAAGATGCCGGGCGGGGCGGGTGGTGCGAGTGGTGGCAGCTTCGTCGTCGTAATAGCCTCCTAACGGAGGACCCGCAGCAACGGCTCGACGGCAGCAACGACATCATCAGCTCAATGGTAACGGCAACGTTTTGATTTAATTCAATTTTGATTCCGATTTAATCACGAACTACAGCTTTATGCCATGTGTACTTGAGGAGTGATTTAATGAATCCCATAAATTACCGAACGAAAATCTGGTCGAGGCAGTCGCTGGGTTTATGGGTGCAATGCGCCCCCTCCCGCCGTGCGCTGGTTGGAGGCGATTTCTTCAGTCCACGGCCCGGCTGCCGGTGGTTGCTCCACTTGGCTGCACTCTCGCGGGTACCGTGCGCCCATAAACGAAGCCCAACTGACCGTAGCGCTGATCCCCGAGTCGGTTATGAGCTGTGGCAAGCTGACCGTTGGCCGCTGGGCAGTGGAGGGGGCGCTGGCAAGGTGCATCGGTGGGGATAGTGTTCCACCCGAATCGGTCTGTCAATGCGCGATCTATGAGGTCCGCCTGTCCGGCAAGTGTGCTCACCCGGGGGTGCTCGTGCGGTTGATCCTCGGCCACTGACGGGGGCCACAAGTGAAGTCGTGAGGCCACTTCCGGATGTCGAGGAGGTGCCCTTCTGACGACCATGTTCCATAATTCAAGCTGTTTCGCGAGCTCATGACAGCCTCGTGCGAATTAAAGTGCAGTGGCTGGCCGGTGTGGTGGTGTGCGATGTGGCGCAGCGTTGTTGCGGTTAAAGAGGAGCTAGGCGCTCGAGCGGGCCTAGCTAACGAGTGCCGAGGGACAATAAAACGCAGCAAAGCGAGTGTAAAACCTAATTGGCCGCTTCTGCTCGGTTGACTGGTAATGGCCAATGCCAGGCGGTTGGCGGGGGCCAGTTTGCGGTGGTTTTATGGTGGCAGCGATGTCGTTGAGGCTTTAATTAATAGGACGCGGAGAGCATTGCAATCGCTCGAGTGGTACGCATGAGTGGAGCGGATTTAGCCATCGGCTGCGACTGGGGAGCAACCAAATCGGGTTGCTATTCCGCGAAGCTTGTAATGTTTCGGATGCAGATGTTGGCTGGAGGGTCACTTTGTTTCGATGGGAGATCGGAAGGAGATCGTGGAATAAATCTGTTTCAGTGGGTTCTGTGGGAGGAAGGAGGCCGCGGATGGATAGCATGTGAGCAAGCAGATAATAATCGAAGTTACAGTTGATCCTACAAAATATTTACTTTGTCTGTGACAGCACCCACCAATAGGAAGGGATGCGATGTTTGCACGATCGTTTGGGTCATTCGATTTTTGTCAAGGCTTCAGTCATTCATTTTACCCCAGTTAACAAGTTCGCATGTTTCCACATGTTCCATCGTAAAGTGAAGTATATGCTGTCCTCTAGAAAGGACATACAACACCCACATCTTGGATAGAGTGTCACAATGTGCAGATATAACATCGAGGTAGTCAAGGACTTCACCTTCTTCCGCTCTGCAGTAAATAATACGAACCACACCAATACCGAGATCAAACGCAGAGCAACCCTTTCCAACCGACGTTTCTATGGTCTCAGGAGGCAATTGAGTAGTCGATCCATCTATCCAATGACCAAGTTGCCTTTAAATAAGACCTTGATCATCCCAGCAGGGAGGCATGGATAATATCTAAAGCGTAAAAGTCCTTGGTCTCTTCAAGAGAAAAGTTCTGAGTGCGATCTTTGGTCCTGTTTTCGTTGACGGTTTTTGGAGGCGAAGATTCAACCACCATATGTATGAGCAACACAACACAGCTTCAGAACCTGGGGGACAAGGCAATAGATGACGCCCACGGAACAGATGGCGCACCCATTTGGAGAGGGACCTAAGCCAACTTGGCGTGCTATACTGGAGGCAGCTAGCCAGAGATCGTAGGCTTGTTTGGTTGAGGCCCAAGTCCACCTAGGACTGTAGCGCCAAATAAAGAAGAAGAAGAACATGTTCCCAAGGAGGATGCATGAATTGAATTTATGCCAAGGTTAGGTTAAGCTAGCCAGGCTGTCAATAGGTTCCTGTACGACGAAATCAAGGACTGTTATACATCAAGGGCCACAACTTACTACAGTCCATCAGTCACCATAAGGACAAACTCTGCTGGGACGGCCGAATTGGTCAGACAAGGGTGGGAAATGGACATCAGCGAAACCGACACGTCACTGGAGCCATCGATCAGTGCACTATTCCCAACTATAAGTCACACCATTCTTAAAGAAGCCAACTCGTCGTAGCTTGCAAGAGATGACTGCCACACGACAAGATCAACGTGGCCTGAGTTTAACAACGTCAGAACAAGGAAGCTTCTGGCATTGGACCGCAACTCGATCCGTGTGCTCGTGATCACAGGACACTGCCCCATCGGAGCAATGCCCCGGATATGGATTGCGGAATACAGCGATCGCTGCAACATCTGGTCTGCCACTGCCCAGCTCTCCAGAATCGGCGCCTAGATTCTCTGGGTCGAAGAATCTTTACAGAGACTGCGGGCTTAGCGAATGCGGATATATCGGATCTTCTAAGATTTGTAAAGGGCACGGGGTGGCTTAAGCCATTCCTTCACACAGAGTAGGTTTAATTGTGAATGTGTACTCCAGAAAAGGAAGGGATTCATACTGGGCCTCGGAGGCCTTACCGAGTGGAAGTGATGGACTCTGTTACCTTAACCTAACCCAACTTTCCTCATTCCTCACCCTATCCTATCACTTCGTTCCTTCTTCAGTGTGTGTGTGTGTTTTTTTCTTTTTTTAAATTGTTTTAGTTTAAGATGATGATCGTTTAATCTTAATTTAATTTTCATTGTAATTTTTTTGTTCATTCAAACTATCAAACATAAACGGGTAGATGCCGACGAAATGGATTGGCAACAAAGCGTATCCTTAGCCAGGAGGCCTAAGGTCAGCTGAAGTAGAGAGTCGACTCAAGGCGTCGACAGCCAACGTCGTGCTATTCAGGGGACCTTGTGTTTATCGAGAACGAGGCTGCTGGCACCAATGAATCAAGGAAACTGAAAACCCGGCCCCGAATATAATCACCGATGTTGTGACGTACCGTCAGGTAATAGGACATAGGTAATAAATAGACATAGGCTGGTACGAGTATCCAGAAGATATGTACATGTTAGGCCAGCGATGAAGAAAGCTCTGATCTCCAGAATGAGACCACGGATACGATAAACGATTTCTGTTAAAAAACGCACAGAGTTATAACAGTGCACCAAACGAGGCACCCGCACCACGGCTTAATATTTTCGGCTTAATGTTCTTTTCGTTTTCAAGAGGGATCTAGAATCGAACGCAGGAGTCTATAATAAGGAGCGATTTCTTAAAGCTTGGTTTTCAACTGCTTAAAGGAACATTGGAAATTTACAAAAGTGCAAGTCCTTTGAACCGTGAAGTGTACGAACTGAACATGGGTCTAGCCAGCCGTCCTTGGATCCATTGCTCAAAGTGATTGAGTCATATTGAGTCCATTGGAAATTTGGCTCATTGGATTAAATGGAACGTCCGAGTTTACGGTAGACGATGATTAAATGCTTTGTCTGACTGCTTATGCAATTCACTAGTTGCTGTGGGACAACGCAGCAGAGGACGATCGTGACTGTTTCGACAGAAGTGGAGAAAGACCTCAAACATCTTGGTAACAACTGAAATCAAGACTTCTTGAATCACAATCATCAACGAACTGTGGAGGAAGTCGACAATGCAACTAGATGCAACTAGAAATAGAGTCACGACCACACACAGGTGGACTTTCTCCCAGGACAATCCTTCAAAGGCTTCCTCGACTCGCCTCACTCTCGCAACGTCCATTTAACAATTTTTCAAAATTCCACGCCCGGACTCATCGCCCGGAGGCAACCACAAGCAGCACAACAAAATATTCCTCTGCCACATAATAAATTTAAGAATTCATTGAAATCTCTTTCTCGCTCGGATGGTATTTCGAAATAGCCGCATAAACACACTTTGGGCACTGGTTCTTAACACACTCTCCCGGGACTGCCCAATAATATCCACTCAATAAATTAACGACCAAACAAACCGTAGACGGGCAACGCACAACGCGCAACGCACAACGCGCAACGGGCAACGGGCGACACGAGGTTTTGGGTGGCAATCTCTACAAAGACACAACGCAAGGAGCCATGCATCAACACCTGAGAAGCCCAAAAGCCGGTCCATGTTTTGACATTCGATTACGTATACAAAGAGTCAAGTGAACGCTTTTTCAACGTCCCGCCCCAATTGGCGGGTAATTAGTTTTCTAAACTCTCAACGTGATCGATGGCAACAGCTTCTGTTTAGCTGCTGCCGGTGGTGGCGCGGCACCAGACGAGGCCAGCTACTTTAGAATTGCAGCGTAAAATACTTAATTTCCGTCTCTCCGAAAATAGACGATAGCGTCATTTTGAGAAATCCTACCTGAACGCGACCAATAAAATCGCCAAAAACCAAGAAAATGAGAGAACTTTTCGGCAGTCACAGCCACTCCGAGCCCGGCAGAGGCACAACACAACACCGCACAACAGCGCCGAACACTCGGCGAGATGGATAGACTCGGCTCGTAAAACTTTTCGTAATGGACTGACGTCGCATTAACACAATTTCACACGCAGTTTTGTGTTTAGTTTATCTGGATACAGTCGGGACCGAGCAGAGACGCAACAGCAGCAGAAGCGCCCCCCGCGAGAGTCGGTCCGCTCCTGCAGGCGGCGCGGCGACGGCGGCGACGCGGCACACCGGAGGAAAAGAATTTATGAAGCAATTCGTTGAGAAATTGAGATTCTGCAGGGGAGTAAACAAAGAGTCACCTTAACAGCAGCGCACGGCATGTACTCGTCGGAGTTGCCTCACACACCGCCTGGGCGGTGGGGTGGGGCACGTCTCCGTTTCTTCTCGTTTGGGCGGAGGACAAGTGTAAACAGATTTGGCCCACATACCGATGTGGTGAAATCGCTGATCGGTGGCACTTTAAGTCAAAACCACTCGGAGGGTGGTTAACGCTGGAATGGACCATAATTTGTCGTTTTAAGTGGCCTCTGGCGAGGCTTAGCCGTGGTCCAGGTGAGGAGAGAATTCGACTTCCTAGTGTGATTGGAATGATGGGGGTGATGGGTTCGGTTGCTGCTCGTTTTTTGCTTGATTTACCTCGTCACTGACAGCAGATGACACGGAAGGGGGATTATGTGTGGTTTCAGCGAGTCAAACGACTTCCGGGATGGTTCTCTTCTATGAGTATGTGGTTTCTATCAGGGGAGGGAGTAATGACCACACTTCATGGTCTAAGTAGTCTGCCGTATGCCACAAGGGTACGCATAAGACTACACCCTGTAAGGTGCAGAGAGGTGAAAGGTACAATCTCTGCATTACGCAGATGACATCCGCATAGTCTTGCGATCTTCCGGCAGTGCCACGGTAGAAGCTTTCACGTTGATTGAAGAATAAATGAAACAAAAATGTATTCTGTTAGGTTTAGGTTAGGTTAGTTTGAAATGGCTGACTGCCGCGCGTACAAGCAGCGGACACACTTAGGTCAAACATAGGCCCATTGTGTTACCACGCCGATCTTAGGCTAACTATTCCGCAAACCAATCTGTGTCTTTGATAAAGCGAAGAAGAGGGCTGATTTTGATGCTGCTCAGCTCAGCCAGATTAACAAAGAAAAGGGGCCCCTGAAGTCTGAATCTAAGGAATGAGAGAGCACTGCAGCTACATAGCAAGTGTTCGATGGTTGCTTCCTCATTATCGTCCAAGCAGCTTCTGCAGAAATCATTATAGGGAAGGCCTAGTCTAGAGGCGTGCGTTCCTCTGGCACAATGCCCTTTTAGAGCGCCAATAAGAGATCTGAGATCAGGCCTGCTTCATCTGATCAAGCTAAGCGATCGTTTGGGATCGATCATAGGCCTGAGTTGTTTGGTAATGAGGCATCCTGTGCCAGATATCCATCTGCGGTTTGTTTGGGCAAGCGTTTCAAGCTTTAGCAGATGTTTAATAGTAGAGATAGGCATGGAGGGTGGGTCTCCACTCGGAAAGAGCACGGAGTTTGTGCCCTTTCCAGCGAGCTCGTCCGCTTTGCAATTCTCTGCATTGTCACAGTGTCCCGGCACCCACATCAGTTGCATGCTAAAATACTTGGCCATCTCGTTAAGAGATAGGCGGCAATTAAGGGAAGTCTTGGAAAAGGTGACTGCATCCAGAGATTTAATCGCTGCTTGGCTATCGGAACAGATGACAATATCTGTGCGCGATATTACATTGTATTTCAGCCAGAACAGGGCTTCCTTAATCGCTATAGTTTCAGCCTGAAAGACGAGTGCTAACTTGGACAAAATATCACAACACGAGTGAAAATAACACCGCAGTGGAGATTCGACATAGAAACACCCTTGGCAACAGGTACTCCTTCAGTTTGTCGAAACAGACCAATATTCCAGCCCAAAGTAATGAAAACACCTATTTTGGCAGCTCTACCATAGTGAGCCTGAAGTTGGATGCAAAGCAAAACAGCAGAACTGATTCTTGGTGCCTACACAAGAAGGCTTCTTTGGACCTGCCTGCGAGTAAGGTGACTTAAGGCGGAGACACGAACGCGAGCTCTAGGCGCTTAGCCAATATGAAGCCCAACAGTCCAGCGGAGAGGGTCTTCGTATTTCAGACTGATGGAGGAAGAGGAAAACTGAGTCTCCAGCTTAGAGAATTATCCAAGTGATCGCGACCTAAATACCGCGGCCGTTTGCTCAGTCAGAGATTTTTAAATTTATGAACAGTAGACTCTGCCTAAGTCGAAACTCTCTCTAACACGAAATTTTGGAATCCCATGCCAATTTCGACTGAGGGGGAGTCCACGACTGGATGGCGCAGTTGGTAGAGTGCCTGCCCTGGTTAGCGGGGTCCCCGGTTCGAATCCCAGTGAAAGCTAAATACGCTCTTATCACTGTAGATCTAATCAGTGGTAGAAGTCTGACTAAGGGTATCACAATAGACCTACGTGGTCTAAGTGTGCTGATTAATGCACTAGCAGCAGCATTAAGCCATTTTGGCCAAGTCATTACTTAAGAACCACAATACCGATTTTATTCGAAGTTCAGTAAAACTTTGTAGAAGGTTCTTACTGAAAGAAAAGTTTAAGAAATGTTGCTGTATTTATCTATAGCTTACGCCTTATAAAGGGTTTTCCAATAGGGACTTGACAACTTTGGATTTACTTTGGATTTTTTTTCCGCTAAACTGCCAAAAACATTTGATAGACTTATAAAATGGCCAAGTCGAAGAATCACACAAATCACAATCAAAACGGCAAAGCTCACCGTAATGGTATCAAGCAGCCAACACGATTCCGTCATGTTGGCATGGACTTTGGGCATGGACCAGAAATTC
Organism: Eristalis intricaria; assembly: GCA_964034865.1. Taxonomy (NCBI): domain Eukaryota; kingdom Metazoa; phylum Arthropoda; class Insecta; order Diptera; family Syrphidae; genus Eristalis; species Eristalis intricaria. The sequence goes on from OZ035876.1 coordinate 57,694,264, forward strand.
TTGACCAACCAGAAGTTCTGCCGCAAGGACAATCTTTCCGGCGAAGAAGCAAAGAAGAAGTTCGGGGAACGTGTTGCTGCTCACGCCGGCAAGCCAAAGCCAGTGAAACTATAAGTGATCTTGTGTTGACATAAAAGCAATTTGATTTGTGAAGGCACTCTTTTACTAATCATCCAACTGTCACTGTAAATTTATTCAGTAAACCCAACGTTTTCATCATGGCAAAGTACACGAATGAGCAACGTCTGCAAATTATAAAAATTTTTTACCGAAATCGGAGTCGGTGACCGCAACTTTAAAAGCGTTAACTCCACTTTTCGACGAGCTCATTTTTGGGGTTCGGAAATAAGAAAAATATGCGTTATTGGTTGGGTGAAAATCCACACGTGCTTCAAGAATCGCCACTTCTTACTTACTTACTTATCAGGCATACGACCCATGGAGGGTCTAATCCTGAGATATCGCTGCCTTCCAACGCTGACGGTCCTAGGCAGGCTTCTTCCAGTCCTCAGGCCCAAGTTGTCTTGCATCCGCGATTACTTGGTCTTTATACTGGAGGTTCGGTCTTCAACTCCTTCTCCAACCAGGAGTCTCAGATTCGAAGACCCTCTTAGCTGGAGCATCGTTGTCCATGGGCTCGATGTGGTCGAGGCAGTGCAGTCGACGGACTTTGGCCATTCGGACTACATCCACATCGTAGTTGTGTCTCCTCCTCCATTCACATTCCTCGCAGACGGGACCATATATCCGATGTTGAATTTTTCTTTCGAAGGCAGCAATAATCAGCTCAGCAGTTTTGCTTAGCGTCCAGCTGTCGGCTCCTGCAGGACTGGCAAAATTAGAGTTTTCTAGAGCATGATTTTGGTCCATCAAGCTCACCTGTAAAATCTGTCCGACGGATGGAGTCTCAGCATTGCTTGACCGATTCTTAAGAAAGGAGACCTAATTTTGAAGCTCTAAACTATGCCAGTAGCTGAGGTATAAGTCTCTTGAATATAGCTCATCTTTTCTGCCATCTTGTGTGTCTCGTAAGCGCCCGGAACCATACAGTGCGGATTCAGATCAGCGAAATCCACTATTGACCAAATATTCACATTACAGTAGAACTTGGAAAGACAGGAGGGATTTACAAGTCGATACCCGCTATCAGTTTATCGACTTTAAGGCCGCCTCTGACAGTATTTATAGGCATCCCTGCGAACTTCGTTCGTCTTTAAACGATGGAGAACGGGGTAACGATGGAGAACGCCCGTTGCTGAGTCAAACGTCAGCTAAGAATCTTACCGGGCAAAAAAGGCTTTAGACGCCAACGCCAGAGTCACGATCATTCACTAGTCTGTGCAACTGCCCTCATATGCGTATGACATTGACATCACCAGAAGAACTCAACGGGCTGTCCGTGGAGCTTTTGTAAGCATCGAGAAGGAAGCGACTAAGTTGGGTCTTGCGGTGGATGAGGGTAAGACAAAGTACATGCTGTCTACAGGAACGATCCATCAACACCGACATGTTGGACAAAGTGTCACAATAAACAGATACAAAGTCCTCTATATAATTGAGGACTTTGTCTATCTAGGCTCCGGGAACTACTCCACCGCGGATATAAGAAGAAGGATAACCCTGGCCAATTGCCGTATCTTTGGGCTAAGATAGCAATTGCAAAATAAGGCCCTACCCCTTCATTACGACGACCATAGTCCCAGTCCAGCTGTATGCTGATAAGCATGGACAATATCAAATGAGGACGAAGAGATTCTTGGTAATTTCGAGAGGAAAACCCTTCCGACTTTGGCCTAGTCAACGACTAGGGACGACAAGATGGCGCGGTTGGTAGAGTATACGCTTTTATCCAATTTTCAAATCTGGTCCATTCACCATTTGCCGTTCGGATCAAATTAACGGCACTATCACTGGAGAACTCAATCAGTGGTAGTAGTCTGACTTTGGGTATCACAATGGACTAAGTGTGCTAGTGAATTCACTAGCAGCCCAACTACCTAACTAACCTAACTTGGTCTAGTCAAACGAATTCAAGTGTCGATTTAGATGGCTAGTTCATGTAGAGAGAATGGACACTAATAATCTGGCCCGGAAAGGCTTCGAGGCCAACTCTAAAGGCCCTTGCCTCCGATGGTGTAACCAGCTGGAAAAAGACATTAATCAGTTGGGCGTATGAAATTGGGAGCGCCTAGCCCAAGCATGTTGGCTGGGGCATAGGTCCACAACCGTCCTTTTCGTCGCCATTATTAAAATTGGCTTGCATCTCCTGATCACGAGACATTTATCATCGACTGTTAAAAGGTGAACTAAGCCGATGTATTAACGGAGCGGCAACGGCGCACGGGAGGCCGACAAAGATCGACGGAGCATCGAGTGGGACAGATTTTTGGGAGACATTGTTGGGAACTGGTCCGGGAATCATTCGTGCGATCGGATCTGGCCTGTAAAGACTTTGTTGCAAAGGTTAGGCTTAATTGAGTGGAAGCTTTTGAAGTTAGTTAAGTCAATGTTCCTCATTCTAGAGAGGATCGTGGAAACTCAAAACGAGAGCCAGTCTTCCAAAAGTCCGTACAACTGGCAGCACACGCGGAAGACATTGACCTGATTGGCAGAACACAGCGAGCCGTCAATGAGGCTTTTTTGCCATTGATACGGAAGCGGGTAAAGTGGGTCTGGTTGGAAACCAGGCCAAAAAGTGTCTCTGCCGTCGAGAAAGGACGCACAACATCGACGACTCGACCACAACTCGACTACAAGCTCGATGTAGTGATGGACTTTGTCTACATCGGCTGTAAACAGTGGCGAGATCAAACCCAGGGTAACTCTTGCCAACCGCTGTTTCTATGGGCTCAAAAGTCAATTGAGTAACAGAGGCCTCTATGGTCGTAGAGCAGGATGGTCATCCCCATCCTACTCTACGGCCCATAGACATAGGAGACATTGGATGAAGAGGCCCTTGGCTTTTCGAGAGAAGATTCTGCGCGCAACCTTTTATCCTGGGCTCTAATCACGTCTCGCGCTAGCGTTTCGACGATGCTTCATGTAGATGGTCGTACATGAAGCAAATCATCGACGATATCATCGAAGTGAATCAAAAGGACGATAGTCGTCTGAAACATTACGAGATGAGAGCCCTGTTTGCGTTGAAGGGCTTGTGTGACGTTATATGAGCTGTGCAGCACCATGAGTCTAGCGAAGCGTCTACGTATCCAACGCGTAAGTTGGGGTCCACAACCGTCTGTAGCGCCAGCCAAAGAAGAAGTAGAAATTTGAATATCGAATAATAATGCACCCACTCAGTTAATATGACAAAAGCCTCAAACACGTCACGCGGCGTAATTCTCCGACCATCCAATATCTTTCCAGGGATTTCAGGCCCACTTGTGCTGGTACGGCCGCAATGGTGGATGATGGCAATTCTCTAAGGTATTTAGCAAGCTCTTCTTTGATGTCGGTGGCGATTTTTTAAAGGAAAACAAAAATGCACAAGATCACATTCTCTCTACTTTTGTTAAAATGGACGATGTTATCTGCTTTCAATGGCCATTCCGAAAACGCACTAAATGACACAGCTTGCTCCAAAATTTACCATGCACTGGGCCGGAGTTTCATAAAGTCACTGACATCACCGTCTTGACGACTGATAACACCCTTTTCAGATGAATGAAAAACACCCATAGCCCATACTCAAGCCCTTTATTGACAGCTGGACTGAGAAGCCAGTTAGACATCTTGCCAGCTTCGACCACTTAAGTGATCGTTCCAACTACATATCAGTACATTTTTCATCATCACTAAGGGGTCGCGGGGGTAAGTCACGCACGGGAGATCTCCAGCTAATTCGATCCTCCGCCATCGACACTAACCCATCAGAGGTCATGCCCAAGCGTAACCAGGCCAGCTTATGGACTTGGTCCAAGCATCTCATCCTGGATCTGCCAAGTGGTTGCCTACCTAGTGGAATCGCATTCAAGGCCCGCCTCGGAAGTCGCGTTGGTGGGGACACCCGTGCTACGTGACCAAACCAAAGTTTCAAGGAACTTCAGTGGTTCCTTGGATCCAGTTTTGCCGGTCTTTGCTATTCTCCAATTCACACCTATGATACTCTTCAAATGTCATCCGATCAATCCCAGGCAACCGAAGGAAATGTCCTCCGATTCAAGATCGAGTCCCGCCTTCGGACTGAGACCCTTTTCAGTCGTGCGCGGACAGAAAACCAATTTAAGCCATTTCCGATTGTCTCACACCGGTAATTGGTGGAGACCGACACACAAAAAAAAAACTCAAACCGAACTGAAGTCCACTAAATCAGATTTCAGTAACCGTTTTGTCTGCGACGGCGCTCTGTCCTCTGTCCAGCGGCCAGAAGGGAAAATCACCAGGAACAACAGAAGAAACAAGAAACGGTCCTTAATAATACTCGACACACAAACACTGGATAGCGCATCCTATTATTCATCCTGCCTTCGGCCTTCTTTTGCCTCGTTCTGCTGTTCCCAGTGTGTCAGCGTCTGGAGTGTCTGTATGCCGGAGATGTCCACCCGCCCTTCCTGTCCGATACCACTCTAACCGTCGACGATGCGACGCGACGCGACCTAATGCATCCCGAAAAATGGATCTCCTCTTCTTCTCTTGGTCATCATCAACCTACTCCTCCTCGACGTCGTCGTCGTGCTGATGCTGCCTTTGTTGTTGTTGTTGTTGGCGATAATAAATGAATACTTTTGAGAAGAAAATACGAACAGAAGATGGAACGAGGAACGAGGAAAAAAATCAGAAATTCCATTAAAATTGGTCCCTCCCATGTGTCATACAGTTCGAATGGAACCACCATTTCGTGTCCTCTGCGCCGCTGCTGCTGCTGCTGCTGCTGCCGCCTGCACGCCTAGCGGTGTGGACCCTTTTTTAATTTCCCGTCGTTGTCCGCGTCGTCATCATCATCGTCGTCGTCGTCGTTGTTGTCCGCGTCGTCGTAGTCTTGGTCGTCATAATCATCATCATTGTAGCGGCGGTGGCGGCGGTGGCGGCGTGCATATAGCCTCGAAACATTTCACGCACCACACCACGGACACAGGAGACAGACAGGATATCGCGTTTGCGTCCCCGCACTGCGACACAAAAATCCAAGGATCCCTCGTCGCGCTCTCGTTTTACAATACTTCACCTTTGCACGATCAAGATGACCATCGACCGTCTTAATTATAGGCCTCGAGGAGTAAAGTCAATCGTTTTATCCTTTGAGCATCGCAGAGGCCAAATGAATTGAGGTCCACCCATCTGTCTGACGATCGCAATGGTGGTAATGACGAAAGAGGCTCCTTCTTCGTGCTCCTCGTGTGTTTTCCTCCTTTTTTTTGTTTTGTTTACGACCTGAACCGAACCGAGATTGGAAGCTAATGCCGCCCTAATTCACGTGATCTCGTGATGCTTCTACAAATTTCCCATCATCATCAGCGTGGCCCCGGCCATTAAGGGCCACAGTACGGTTCTCGACTCTCGTTCTCGTTCGTGTCCTTGGTCCGACTCGCTGTCAGTATCATCTGGGCGACTCCTACTCCAAGCTCATCGGCTCCGGACGCCCATAACGGACGCAAAACGCAGCGAAACGACGCGGAAAGTCGTGTCCACCCAGAACATTCCACACTGCGGAGCAGGATAATTCCGTGGCTGCTTCTGTTGCACTTAGAGCTTGCTTGTCTCATACTTAATGGAAGCGCTGATCGTCGTAAAATCCACGAATACCCCAAAACCGAATGCTTTATGACGAAAATTACTCCCGATCCCGACCCACGCCGAAATGAGTCCCTCGGATGAGTCCCATCTAGAGACACACACCGAGAGCGAGAGGTAGAGCGCGACAAGGATTTACTGTGGGAACCGCGACGAGAGAGTATTGCGAACCAATCTCGCAGGGGGCCGCACGGCGCGCAGTATAATTTCGTTACGAATTTTATGGGACAGCCGGTATTGGCTCGGGAATGACAAATGGATTCGGAGCGGGACGAATAATTAATCCTTTTGCGCCGTTTGCCGAGGTTCGCGGAACCGATGCGATTTCTGGCGAAGAAGTTATGAGATGGAAGGGATTTGTCTTGGCCGGCGTTGACTTTGTGTTTACATTTTGTGGCCGAGAATGTTGCACAAAGTGGCTAATGACTTGGGGAATTATTAAAATTTGCTTGCATCTCCTGATCGCGAGACATTTATCATCGACTGTTAAAAGGTGAACTAAGCCGATGTATTAACGGAGCGGCAACGGCGCACAGGAGGCCGACAAAGATCGACGGAGCATCGAGTGGGACAGATTTTTGGGAGACATTGTTGGGAACTGGTCCGGGAATCATTCGTGCGATCGGATCTGGCCTGTAAAGACTTTGTTGCAAAGGTTAGGCTTAATTGAGTGGAAGCTTTTGAAGTTAGTTAAGTCAATGTTCCTCATTCTAGAGAGGATCGTGGAAACTCAAAACGAGAGCCAGTCTTCCAAAAGTCCGTACAACTGGCAGCACACGCGGAAGACATTGACCTGATTGGCAGAACACAGCGAGCCGTCAATGAGGCTTTTTTGCCATTGATACGGAAGCGGGTAAAGTGGGTGTGGTTGGAAACCAGGCCAAAAAGTATCTCTGCCGTCGAGGAAGGACGCACAACATCGACGACTCGACCATAACTCGACTTCAAGCTCGATGTAGTGATGGACTTTGTCTACATCGGCTGTACTGTAAACAGTGCCGAGATCAAACCCAGGGTAACTCTTGCCAACCGCTGTTTCTATGGGCTCAAAAGCCAATTGAGTAACAGAGGCCTCTACCGCAAAATCAAGTTGACTCAGTATAAGACCTTGGTCATCCCCATCCTGCTCTACGGCCCATAGACATAGGAGACATTGGATGAAGAGGCCCTTGGCATTTCGAGAGAAGATTCTGCGCGCAACCTTTTATCCTGGGCTCTAATCACGTCTCGCGCTAGCGTTTCGACGATGCTTCCTGTAGATGGTCGTACATGAAGCAAATCATCGACGATATCATCGAAGTGAATCAAAAGGACGATAGTCGTCTGAAACATTACGAGATGAGAGCCCTGTTTGCGTTGAAGGGCTTGTGTGACGTTATATGAGCTGTGCAGCACCATGAGTCTAGCGAAGCGTCTACGTATCCAACGCGTAAGATGGCTAGGCGGTGTAGACCGTATGGACACCTTAGCCCCGACCCGAAGAATCTTTGATTCTAAGCCAGAAGGACAACACAGCAGAAGACGTTCATATACAAGATTGAGCACGCAAGTCGAGGGAGGCGTCAGCCGAAACTGGGGACAACTGACGAGAGATCGTTCTGGCTGGGGTCTAGGTCCACCACTGACTGTAGCGCTCTAAGAAGAAGAAGTTTCTTCGAATAAAAGAAATGATTTTATGGCATCTTGCTTCTAGTAACCATTCGATTTCAAAAGCTTCCACCGAGAATAGATTCTGAATCTTGGTCTCGGTCAAGCTAGCCCCAAGTAAAAGTGTTGCCGTGGCTGTGGCTTGAACCGAAAGTCGGGTCGAAAATGGTGAATGGTGAAGATTATGCCCACATGCCTTAGAGGTTATGATGAGGCATTAGACTTTAGTCGTGTGAAACTCTCAAGCTATGATTCTAATTGGTTTTTACTTGCACCACAATTCGGTGCTTCAAGGGACGAGCTATATACACGAGCTACACAACGCCATGTCTAGTTTTGACATTCCTGCCAAACTCGTCAGGTTGGGCAGGATGGCGATGGAGAATTCTCGCTGCTCCATTAAGGTCGGTAAGGAACTCACCGAGACCTTCAATGTCAAAAAAGGTTTTAGACAAGGCGACGCGCTGTCGTGTGATTTCTTTAACATCATCCTGGAAAATATCGTGCAAGACTCACACGCCAACACTAGAGGCACGATCTTCCAGAAGTACGTACAACTGTTAGCATACGCGGATGACATTGACGTAATTGGCAGATTACAGCGAGCCGTCACTGACTTTCGATTATATGAGCTGACGTTAGCTGGCATTGAGGCGGAAGCGGCTAAAATGGGTCTAGCGGTGAATGAGGGAAAAATAAAGTATATGCTGTCACCAAGAAGGTACACACAACATCGACCCTTAGTCAGAGCGTCACAATGGGCAGCTATAACATCGAGGTAGTCAAGGACTTCGTCTACCTCGGCTCCGCAGTAAATATTATGAACAACATCAGTACCGTGATCGAACGCAGATCAACTCTTGCCAACCGCTGTTTCTATGGGCCAAGGGGCAATTGAGTAGTTTAGCCATCTCTCGAAGGACCAAGCTGACTTTATACAAGACCTTGATCATCCCAGTCCTCCTGTACAGCGTGGAGGCATGGACACTCTCAAAAGCGGATAAGGAAGTCCTTGGTGTCTTCGAGAGAAAAGCTGAGAGTGCAGTCTTTGGTCATGTTTGCGCTGACGGATTTTGGAGGAGAAGATTCAACCACGAACTGTACGGACTGTACAGCGACATGAGTCTAGTCAGGCGGCTTCGGATCCAACGCCTAAGATGGCTAGGCCATGTAAAGCGGCTGGACAACTCAGCTCCGACCCGAAGAGTCTCCGACACCGAACCCATGGGACAACGCAACAGAGGACGCCCGCGTTTAAAGTGGCGCACCCAGGTGGAGAAGAACCTTAACCAACTTCCCGTGCGACACGGGAGAAATCTACCCAGAGACCGTGCTAGCTGGAGTGGCTTGTTGGTTGAGGCCCAGGTCAAACCCGGACTATAGCGCACATTTTTTCAATAAATCCAGAAAGCTGTGTCTTTGAAATTAGTTCATTATGTGGAGAACTTTATTATATAGAAGTTCACTGTAGGAAAGTTCGACTGTACTTCCTAAATCATGTACTTAATAATAAATTGAAGAAAAAAGCTAATTATTCGGATATGTGAACTTTTCGACTATATGAGCTGACAAACATAACAAATATTAATTATTTCATATAATCGAGACTCTACGCTACATGCATATAATAAAAAAAATACTAATATTGTCGTCATTTGTCATATTGGAAAAGTTTGACTTGTTCTACAAAACTGGTCCAAGTGTGGACCCTTGTGGAACTCGTTTTTATTTTTTTTTTTTTTCGAGGGAGGTGGGCATCTTTCAATGTGGGATTTCCACCCACTAGACCCACCTCCCGTTCTACCCCTGTTCCTCGCGGCACTACCATCAAGCATTTCATCGCGAGGGCGGTCTTCGGCCTTATACAATTCGGCTTGTTCGCATTGGCAGATACCTGCACTGCGTTTCGTTATCGTTCCTGTCGCCGTTGCTCCTTCATGATGATGGAAACGGTTTCACTTATTGTGTGCTTAGCATCAGTGTGATTATATTCTCTGGGGTTAGGTTCACCCCCAGTCAGTTCGCCAACAGGTTATGGTAATCACGATATCGTGGACAGTAAAATATTACATGCTCCGCGTTTTCCACTGCTTCTGTGCACCTTGGACAATAAGAGATGTCTTCATGTCCGAATCTGTAGAGATATGCTCTGAAACATCCCTGGCCAGTAAGCATCTAGAATGTAGAAATTCACTTCTCCACATTTCCTGTTGATGCAAGGGTCCATATTGGGGATAAGTCTCTGCGTCCATATACCTTTGTCAGAAGAGTTCGTCTTTTTTGCCATTCTTCGAGGTTTGCTCTACGTCTTAGCCCATCTTCACTTCGGCTCGTCGCTGTAGGCCTTCCCGTTCTGCTGGCACGATTTTTCCATGAGGCCTTTATGGTAATGAGGTCTATTTGCACCATTCCCGACAATACGCATGCCGCGTCGTATGAGGTTCCTCGGAAGGCGCTGCATACTCTCAAAGCATTTACTCTATACACTGCTTCGCATTCAAACTGCTCAACCATTTTGAATCGCCTCGAAAATGTGTCCCCTCTCATGTGTCACATCTTCTCTCCCACCCCCCAAACACAACATTCCCTCTGCCAGCACATGCGAATGGGACACAATGCACCCTCATAGTTCATTGGTCGTCTGGCAGCCATTCCCAACCAATAGACGTCACAGAAACTCGTCAAACCACAAAACAGTCCGTTGTCAACCATTGTCATCAAATGTCCCCGACTGTCATCGTATGTGTCACCGTGTCACCAACGACCAGTCAGACGACATATTTCAGGTTTCATTCTCCGTGCATCGCCTGCCAAACGCGTTTCAAAAGAGCCCGTCCCTTCCACCGAACCAAACAAAGCCCGAAAAATGATCCCGAACAATGAACAGGAACAACCCATCACCGAACGAGAGGTATCCGAATCCGAATCCCACAAGGTATCTTTTGTTGTCACGCAAAGTTCCCATCCCATCCCAGCCATTTGCGCACAATGGCAAATCCTCGCACTGTCTCTGTCTCCTGTGCGACTGCCGAGTGCCGAGTGCCCGATTGCGCAAGGGACAAGCACAATTGAGAAATGGGTCGGGAGTGTACTTAACGTAAACAAAGCCCAAGGGACACAAAATCCCGAACAATAATGACGCTACCCCGGCAGCCACTACAACTACTCCTGCTGATTGTGATTATCGTGAGGTTTTGTGCAATTCCCACTGCAGCCCATCGGATTGGTTGTTCGAACATGGCGCAGACAGATGTCCAACGAGCACCGATCACTGTCATAGAACAGGAACGGATGACACAAGGGATCACCCCCTGAAGATCCTGCCATGTACTGCAGCGTGCACTATGCGAGTGCATGTCTGCGCGGCAAATGGGATTGGTCCTCCTTGCTGAGTCCTGAGTAAATAGACGGCAGACAGCCCGGCCGGGTCGAATGATACTCGATTTCATGGTGCACATGGTGCCCCAGCGACAGTTGGTGGAAGTCCCTCACTCGGAAAATCATTCATTTCATCAAGAGCATTCAAGAGTTTTCCCCGAGCATCGCGTGTGGTTGGCAAAAAAAAATTACAACAGAAAACGACAAAAATTGCGTGAAATGGGATCACACAGGGCTGAGGACGAGGTTCTGCCGAAACCAGCCTCTTTTTGTCGCTGGTTCGTCGCACGTAACCCGAGAAGATGGGAATTTTCGGATCGGCCTTCTGTCATAAATGACATGATCTTGTTTTTGTCATAATTTCTGCTTCTCTGGATTCATCTTCTGAGATGATGCGCTGGAGAGAGGGATGCTCGAAGCAATTAGGAGCCAGGGAATGCGAATTATGTAATTCAATAGAGCACGGAGCGACGAACAACTGGTGGAGATCGATCGAATTATTGGATCGAGCATGCTTCAGTGATCTTTTAAAACGCACCCAGAGCGAGCAGGCAATCGCAATATGTGGCGGATGGATTCTTCGTCAACAATGGAGAAGAGCTGGTGAGTGGGTAATTAGGTCGGAGGTTGCAACGGGGTCTTCTAATACCGGCCTCCTATGGAACAAATCTTCTCCGTAAACGATCACAATGTTTCTTTTAAGCAAATAGGACAACAGAGGCAGCAGAAGAAACATAATCTAGGTGATGAATGGCCAAGATTTTAAAGGTGGCTGGCGAGCATATGGCTCAATTTGTTCGTCAATAACGCACCAAGCAGTTGCTTCCTCCCCACGGAATGGGGTTTGTGACAATGGCTTGGCTTGGAATTGTGCCCAAGCGTAACCAGGCGTTCTGGAAACTACCTTCTTCTTCTTCTTTATTGGCGCTACAGTCCGAGGTGGACCTGGGCCTCAACCAACAAGCCTCTCCAGGTAGCATGGTCTCTGGCTAGCTGTCTCCAATTTCGCACGCCAAGTTGTATGAGGTCCTTCTCCACCTGGGTGCGCCACCTTAAACGCGGGCGTCCGCTGTTTCGTTGCCAGAGGGTTCGGAATCGAAGACTCTTCGGGCCGGAGCTGAGTTGTCCAGCCGCTCTACATGGCCTAGCCATCTTAGGCGTTGGATCCGAAGACGCCTGACTAGACTCATGTCGCTGTACAGTCCGTACAGTTCGTGGTTGAATCATCTTCTCCAAAAACCATCAGCGCAAACATGACCAAAGACTGCACTCTCAGCTTTTCCCTAGAAGACACCAAGGACTTCCTTATCCGCTTATGAGATTGTCCATGCCTCCGCGCCGTACAGCAGGACTGGGATGATCAAGGTCTTGTATAAAGTCAGCTTGGTCCTTTGAGAGATGGCTCTACTACTCAATTGCCTCTTGAGGCCATAGAAACAGCGGTTGGCAAGGGCTACTCTGCGTTTGATCTCGGTACTGATGTTGTTCATACAATTAACTGCGGAGCCGAGGTAGACGAAGTCCTTGACTACCTCGAAGTTATAGCTGCTCTGTATCTGGAAACAACCTCTAATTTGTCCACTTTAACCTTCATCCCAGCATCGGCACTTAGAGCCACAATTCTATCGAGTGCGTGCTAAAGCTCCGTCTGGCAAGATGTGAGAATAACTCTCAACTCTCTCATTGTGGAACACTCCTCGCTTTGGCAGCGCTGCAACAACATCAAGACGCATCTTTGACGAAGTCCAACGCCCACGGTGAAATGCGTTGATTCAACCCGAACACAGCTAATGCAGTTTGTGTATAGAGACTGAATTAGCCTCAAAAGACGACCATCAATTCAAAGCTTATCTCGAGGAACTCGGTCGGATGCCTTCTCCAAATCTACAAAACAGCTGTAGATGGGTTTGACATACTTCCAAGCCTTCTCAAGCATCATTCTTGGAGAGAACAGCTGGTCGGTTGTACTTCTGCCGGAACCAAACCTGCACTGTTCATCCCCCATCCTCGACCATAGCTCTAAAACGCGCTTCCAAAACCTTAGCGTAGACTTTCCCGGATAGACCTAAAGAGAGATATGCCCCTGTTGTTCGAGTAGTCTCGTTTGTCCCCCTTTTTTAAAAAGAAGCACAATCACGACAGTTTTCCAATCACCGAGTGTCTCCCCTTGGTTGCCGCGGTGTATTGAGTAAGTGCGTCGACTCCTACCCAGAGGGTGTCAGGTTCGATATCCAAATTCACCACCCTTGATAGTTCACGGCTCCACCTCTTTCGAATTACTGACAATGCTCAAAGAGTAAGAGCTGTCTATAAGAAGCTTCTCAAAATTGGCCGCTCGGAGTCGGCATAAAACTGTAAGTGCGTTCCACTCGTGACAGAACAATAGCATGTGCACAACTCGAGTGGTTGCTGAGAAGCTAGATCCTGGCCCTCTACGGGCTGAAGCGCCGCCCATATTAATATTATAAGTCATCCAACCTCAATTGACTTTGACATTATTGTTCACCGAATCTTATCAAGAATTCGCCAATCCCTACCGACGGCATACATTTTGGAATAGTTTAACAGACCACCGCGGCTTCGTTTCTAGAATTCTAGCTCGTTCGAAAAGCGCTATAAACAGGTCTAAAAACAGCTTAATTTAAGCGTTGCCACTGGTTATGCCCGATTTGAGAACACCAGTCACTTATTCACAAACACCTGAGCTTTTAGGGCCCTTTTTAGGGCCCTCCACATCAAGCCTAAAAGGACCACGATATCTGTGTCCAATCCAAATGTCTCTTAGCTGACTACCACATTGACTGCCAGCTGAAGGATGCTCAGAAGTCCTCCTCATGCGCACACAAAGGCCCACGAGCTGCCACGATCATCTTAAGTTTCTAGTTCTTTCGGATCAGGCTGTAAATCTAATAAATAAGGTTTCAGTCAACTGCCAATTTTGAAAGACCCACTTCCAGCTCCTGCCCCATAAAGTTTCCACAAAACCCACCCCCCATGCCCATGTCAACATCCACCCACCCAACGCCCATCAAACAGAGTCGGCGCGGAGCGACGCGTCGGCCATTGGATGAGAACTTGTCAAATCATTTGTTTCAGTGTAGCCGGGGAAATCGGTCCGTTCCATCTGCGAGAGCATTCCGCTTCAATGAATTGCTGCGCCTTCCCAACTGCCGGCGAGCGGATACCGAACTCAAGTAAATATTCCCTAACCGATGCCCGTGTGTCTGCCCAGGCTAACCGGTGCCGCTCCGGCCACCGATCGCTGTGCCCGAGGTGATCAGACAGCAACAACAAACAAAAAACAGCTTTGCCCACCTCTCGCCCGTGGTTTGTTGCGCTCTTGTGCTGTTGCCAAACTCCGCAATTGGATGCGATGATCGATATAAGCGGAGCAGCGAGATCCAAAAGAGCGCCCAGCCATTCTGCGCGAGTGGTACACAGGCCCATACCATTGCCAGTGCAGTGCAGTCGGGGTAAGTGCGAGTATTTGTCCTGTTTTAAGGTACGTGTGATATGACCAGGCCAACTGGGTGAATGTGAGAAACTTGTGTGTGTCCGAGCAACACCCGGGAGACATGCTTAGATCCAGCAGCCCCAACGTCCGCCGCGCCGTCTCGGCCGATCACATTTGCGCCGAACCTCCTCGGGGCCCCCAGCTCCGGCAAAGACTTTCGCCGGCTCTTTGTCTCTGTGTGTGCCTGCTCTGCTCCGCATATGGATGTGGATTTTGTTATCTCAATCTCTCATGAAACATGGTCCTCCTCGCTGGAGCGCTCGACGCGCCACGCGGCCGCGCTGCGTCCACTCGCAGTGACTCTCGGGCGTACTGATGGTCTTGGGAAATATCGCTCGCTGGGTCTGGGTGCCTCGGTCTGACTGCGGAAACCCAGGCCAGGCGGGGAGAAATATTTTGATGGCTAATATGTGTTCCTGATATGAGGACATGCAATTTTTGAGCCGGTGGACAGGTTTTCTAGCCGCACCGCACCTCCTCCCTCCTCGCCCGCGCCAGCGAGTGTGTGCGCGACCATTTGGCAGACATCTGGAGGAACGCTGGAGCTGGGCTGCTTCGGCCGGCGAGGCGGTATCTCTATCTGTTTATCTAACCGTTTGCAGCGGCTTTACGTGAACTTATGGAATTATGTGGCATGTGGACGGCGACGATACCGATGATGACGATGACGATGGCGGCGACCAACGACTACGGCTGAGATGCTGTTTGCTGGTGCTGTTGCTGTTGCTGTTTACTGGTGGTGATGGTGGTGCTGGTGGCGATTCCATAGCGTCGCGCATCAACCCCTCGTCCACTGCGCGCAGATCACATGTGGATTATGGAGTGAGCTGGTTGCGTCGCACGTTGTGTTGTACACCTGTAATTCTGGTCGTTATCGCTTGTTAATTAACGAATCGAACATAAGTTCTCCTTAATTTTCCCGTGCGGAGACCGTCCTTTTTGGCTCGTTTTCTCTCTCGAAGGCGGAGTGCTGAGTGGCCTGTAAAGTCAATGCCGGCCGGTCCGTGGAGGCGATGGGGTTCGTGTGGGACTTTGATCTGCGTTCCATGTGTGCACCGTGTGCGGCTGCTGGCGGTGATGCTGGTGCAGTTGTAATTATTATTAGGGCCTTGTTCGGTGTCACGCAAGTTGCGCTGCATCCTGCAGATGGATGGTGTGCAGAGTGCATGTCCTGCGTCGATATTGTCACATGAAACGAGAACTGTGTGAACTCTGTGGTTCGTGAGGCTTTGCCCACCGATCCGGACGCTTCGTGGTATGATTTGGCGAGTAAATGATGCCGTGGATGGGAGCTGCCGCATTACTCTTAGATTGTCCCACTCCGATTGGACTAAGTGTTCACAACAGAGTTGCAATGGGAACCCGGTGCCTATGCGTCATTCCGGTTGTAATTTCGAATCAAAACCGACTGGTTCAGAAAGGCGTACCTGGTGATAGAAAGGAGAGAAACTATAAGATCCGTATGCCCGAATTATCACACTAGCCCATGACGGAGACTGTTGAATGATCGTAAGCAAGACTTAGACTACAGTAGAATCTTAGAAAGATGATCAGAGACAAAGATGCCCGGTTCATCTTTTCGAAAATCAAATTGGAACGTATGTATAGGGGGATATGGGGTACATTGATGCACGGGGCACATAGTTACAATCGACATTATTTGAAAACCAAACGCACCTTAAAGAGGAAGCTTAAAGGACAACTACACCTATCTCAAGGCAGGCACAGGAGGCGTTAAGCGTAGCTGAAAAATCAGTTAGGCAGATGGCGCGAGAGGACAAGAGACACTTACACCGGCACATTGCCAACGAAATGGAAGCGGCTGCGTACTGTGGTAACTTAAGAGACACCAATGCTGCCACATAAAGCCTGTGTGACAATAAATCAATATCCAAGCGACCCCTGAAGGACAAAAGTGGGAACCTCTTGGCTAAAGAACAACAACAGCTGAACCGATGGAAAGAATTCTTCGCTGAATTCCATAGCACCGAAATCGAGCTTAAAATTTGCAAGCTGAGAAGCCGCCTGTTTAAGATGACAGCAGCAGTTGTGGCGCCTGGATTGAACGCCGAATCCCCGACTGTTGGAAGGAAGTGTCGATGTCACCATTCCCAAAAACGGAAACTTGAGCGAGTGCAAAAACTGGAGAGGCACTTCACTCCTTATTCGTACCAAAGAAGCTCCTCGCCTCGTTGATACTACACCGAATTTTCCCAATTATCCAGGAACATCTGCGCCGTGAGCAAGCTGGTTTTCGACCCAACCGCTAGATGTGTGGACAACAACACGATTCGGATGATCATCGACCAGTCGGTTGAATGGAACTGCTTGTTATTCGTCGACTTTGAGAGAGTCTTCGACATGGTCCGACGAGAAGCCATCTCTTCTCGTCAGGACTCCCCAGGATCTTTACCTGAGAGTGCCTTGCAAGGCCATCATCTCATTTACCAGCACCAGAGGTTTAAGGAAGAGGTGCATATAATCTTCCCCAATTTTCTCTCAGGGCAGTTGTGATCTGGCTCGAGGCAGTGGGATGGCTGGGTGATGACTCCTGACACGGAAAAGGAAGTAATATCTCTGATAAGCTTCCCAGAGTCTTCGACTTCGAACACGTGGAACAACGTCACAGAGGACGCCCGCGTTTAAGGTGGTGCACCCAGATGGAGAAGGAACTCAATCAACTTGACGTGTGACACTGGAGACAGCTAGCCAGAGCGTAGATCCACGCGCAGATCCACCCCGAACTGTAGCGCCAAATAAAGAAGAAGAAGAAGCTTCCCAGAGACCGCAATGGCAATCGTCTGCGTATGCAAGGCTCTGTCTTTTCTGGTGCCAGTAGAAGTTCGCACACCGAAACGTTCCACAAGAGACGGGAGAGTCCACCGCCTTGAGGTGCACCTTAGCAAGAGACGGGAGAGTCCACCGCCTTATGGAGTACTTTTGTCGATAGCTCTGCAGATCTATGTCTCACAGAGTTTCGACCCTATCAACCTCTTGTTAAGAAGCTGATGATTTACCACTAAAGACTTTTCGATCCCGAGCCTGTTCAATGCTGAGGTTATTGCTTTGGGTTCGATAGTGTTAAAGGCTCCCCGATGTCCACAAAAGCTAGTACGAGTGAGTTCCTTATGCTCGAGAGAATTTTCTGTAAGGCCTGTGAACACGTTACAGGAACTTGTTACAGGCATGCTGGGAGATCGACATTTTGATTGCGACTGTATGTAAATAATTTTTTTCAAATGTCACGAACATTTTCCTGTACGAAGACCACGAGGGACATTCTTCAGAGCTTGGCTACACTCCAAAGATCAAAGACTCACTTTAAATATATTGACCAATCAGACAGAGACTGACTATTCCCCCATTCGGAGATAAGCACAACCCATTTTACCTCGGGTCTAAAGGGTTCGACGAGGGAGTTCCCTCTCTCCGCAGCCACCTGAACTTTCGATGTCCGTCTTGAAACTGCCGTACTGAACCGGAGGAAATCCTCCTCAGCTGGTTGTGCGACGGGACGGTCATAATTGAGTCGCCCATCCAGTGTTGATGGATCTGGATCTTGTGGATCTTGTATCAGTACGTTTTTGTCTAGGTGCAGAAAAGCTTCTTGGGGGACGAAGCCACACTAACGTACCCTTGCGTTGTATAATGGATTGGGGTAGTAAGCCCCCGAGATCAAGTAATTGATCGAGTTCATCGCTCTAGTCGTCACTCTGAGTGAGCTTAATCTACAAATTGTATAATCACTTGCTAAGTGCAGTAGAATCTGGAAAACGTGAACAATTCTATAAGACAATTCGGAAAGATGTTTAGATTTGTAAGAGGGCTTTCCGGGAGCCAGTCTACCATAAAGTAGTTTCCTTAAAAAAAAATACTTGCAGACGTCCGATACACTTTTGCACATGTTGGTCCCAAAGCGAAGTCTGAACAGTGATGTCGAGAGAGATATGATTATGCGTTCGTAGACATGTTGCGCTGTGTATTTCGTTGAGTGAACAACAGTCGTGGATTCGGCGTTCAATCCAGGCGCCGCAACTGCTGCTGTCACCTTAAACAAGCTTTGCGGCACCTTAGTTTTCAAAATGTAAGCTCGATTTTGGAGACTGTAGGAGGTGTTGTGAGAACTTGCCTTCTGCGATTTCTGCGGGATGTATTCCTATTCAGCGAAGAATGCTTCCCATCGGTTCAGCTGTTGTTGTTCTGGAGCCAAGAGCCTCCCATATTTGTCTCTCAGGGGTGGCTTCGATATTGAATTATTGCCATATAGCTTTACCTCTGTTTTTCCTTCTTCCGTTTCGTTGGCAATTCCCCGGTATAAGAGTTTCTTGACCTCTCGCGCCACCTGCTTAAACCATTTTCCAGCTGCAATGTCTGTCGGCTCTCTATTGCTGTAAAATGGCCATTGGGTGCAAATGGGGACTGCAACCCCGAATGGTTCACTGGCTATTTACATCAGTAGTCAGACCCATAATGCTGTATGGTGTCGCAATTTTGTGGACCGCCCTCGATAAGAGAATCAACATCAGCCCACTCGCTAGAGTGCAGAGGATGGCTTGCGTATGCATTAGCGGGGCACTGAGGACTACCTCATCCGAAGCACTAAACATACTCCTCCACCTGCCACCGATAGAACAAATTGGCAGACAGACAGCAGCTAGCAATTAGATGAAGATCGCTGAGCAGCTGGAAAGTACTGTAGTCTGGACATTCAACGAATCTAACGCAGGTATGCCTCTATAGCCGTAGCTACAGACCTCACTCAACCTAAACTCCTCTTCGAGAAAAAATTCTCAACCAGCATACCGCCCAGATCTTACTGGAACTCTGAACAACAGACGCTGGAAGATGGATCGATGGATCGAAGATGGATGCAGGTGTGGGTGCTGGTGTCTATTCCAAGGATCTAAATTTCCAGCTATCTTTCCGACTACCTAATCACTGTAGCGTCCTTCAGGCTGAAACTATAGCGATTAAGGAAGCCATGTCCTGGCTAAATCCTATCGCTCACAGATATCGTCATCTGTTCCGATAGCCAGGCAGCGATGAAATCTCTGGATTCAGTCACCTTTAATTCCAAGACTTCCCTTAATTGCCGCCTATCTCTTAACGAGATGGACAAGTATTTTAGCATGCAACTGATGTGGGTGCCGGGACACTGTGACAATCCAGAAAATTGCAAAGCGGACGAGCTCGCTGGAAAGGGCACAAACTGCGTGCTCTTTCCGAGTGGAGACCCACCCTCCATGCCTAACGCTACTATTAAACATTTGCTTAAGCTTGAAACGCTTGCCCAAACAAACCGCAGATGGACATCTGGCAAGGGATGCCTCATTACCAAACAACTATGGCCTATGATCGATCCGAAGCGATCGGTTAGCTTGATCAGATTAAGCAGGCCAAACCTCAGGTGTTTCAACAGGGCATTGTGCCGTCCGAACTCACGCCTCTAGACTAGGCCTTCCCTATAATGATTTCTGTCGAAGCCGCATGGATGAGGATGAGGAAGAAACCATCGAACACTTGCTATGTAGCTGCAGTGCTCTCTCATCCCGTAGATTCAGACTTCTGGGGGCCCTTTTCTTTGTTAATCTTGGTGAACTGAGCAGCATCAGGATCAGCCCTCTTCTTTGCTTTATCAAAAGCAGGAATGAGTAGGCTAAGATCCGCGTGGTAACACAATAGGCCTATGCATGGCCTAAGTGTGTCTGCTGTTCGTATGCACGGCAGTCAGCCACCTCAACATCTCTTCTCGTGCGGGAGATAGGTGTAGTTGTCCATTAAGCTTTCTCCTGATTTCGATCTGGTTCCATGTTGCATCCCTAATCCATTGCTTGCGTTGCTGTAGCTTAAAGTTTACTGCGCGTTTGTCCTCAGCTTGCTCCTCAGGTCGTCCCAAGTCAGCGCAGTTTCCGATTGGCAGGACATAGTGATCTTCTCCACAAACTCCTCGGCAATCTCCAAATTTTGAAGACGAATCATGAATCAGCCACGATCAGACATCTGCTCCACCGGCTACTCGCATGCACGACCGACTGGAGTCACATACTCCAAACCACCCCCTCATCCATCGCGCCGGTCCTCCAGAAAGATGAAAGCCGAATCTCTTTGACATTCCTGTGATCCTCAATTACAGTTGATAAACAAAATTAGAAACCTCTTACGCCATCCGGTTTCCAAGACACTCAATCGAAAATGACAAATCCACTCTGGGCCACATGGCCACGGACAGACTGACTCAAATTGAGGATGCACGCTCGTGTCAAAGATAACATCGCTTATGACGGAACTCGAAGCATAACCGAGCCCCAGCACCACTTGAGATCATGCCTCATCCATTCGGAAAATGTGTCCAACACGAAGTCCTCCGCCCCCCGCCCCGGCACAGGGACAAAGACATCTCGCGTTTGCCAGGGAGCCTTGGCTGCGTGAGCTCACACTGGCGTCACTTGAGCACTTGAAACTGCCACTCTTCGGGTAGTTCCGCTTTTTTGTTTCGTCTCTCTCGCTCCCTGTGTCTGTATGCGTGGCGTAGCTCATCGCTGGCCCACGGGCCACAGCACTTAACCCACAAAGTCGCCTAGTCTATTTTCGATAGCGTTTCCCCGCAGCCAAAAAATGGGAAAAAAGGGGAGCCCCCGGCTCCGACTGGCGAATGGGTCAAGACGACTTGCGTAAGTCGCAAACACACACACTCGGGCTCACGGTGTGCCACGGAACAGATGTGTCTGGACGCCGGAGCACCAGCAGGGCGTAGCCCTAGCCCTATAACATTTTCAAACAAATTTATTGCTTCATTGTTCGCCGCAACGTTTTTATCGTCTTCCTGATTGAGTATCGCTGGTGGAATTGAGTCTCCACCGGCGGATTATTGGCCAACAATCGAAATGCCAATGGATCACTGGAAAAATCAGCTGCTGTCGGTGCAGCCAGCCGCGGATGTGGGCTGCGTCGCTGAATGGTCGTAATGTGGCCATGGTTCGGTTCGGCCACCCCTTCGAACGCCGCCGCAGCCACCTCGCTCCTTCTCTGGCGGACTGATGGCCGGTTCGCAGTGCCGGAGCACGCAGCCGACATGGGGTGGGTAATTGTCCTCAGGCGACTTATTGTTGAGATTTATGCAAAAAATTTATCGCGAGCACTTAATCTGGTTGCGGGAGGAGGTGTGTGCGTGTGTGTGACCGGGGACCCATTGAGGGTTCCTCCGTCGGTGGGTGGGTGGTGGCCGTGTGGCGGTTCGTCGAACCCGTCACACGTGCATCACACCTCGCGCATGCATCCATCATCGTCACCGGTCGGCGTCGTCATCTGATTCCCAGGAACCGAGAACGTGTCCAGCGTGCCATGTGTCCAGCGGTAATTTCCGGTTTTCTCGCGCCGAGCTGTAGTAATTGAAATTCCATCTCAGTCGGCAGTCGCCAGTCGCCAGTTGGCAGTTGGCACCGCACAGCTCGTCAGTCGATCTCATTCGGGGCCGAGTTTGGCCGGCTCGCTGGCCTGGGCCGGACCGTGTGGAAATCAATTAAATCTAATTCTCACGACCGAGTGACACGCCAAACTGCACATCGCACGTCGTTGTAATACAAGACGGCGGAGCGATGCACCAGCCTCTCGCATCATGATCGACCTCTAGCACTCGAATCAGGAATCGCAGACACCACCAAGGAATGCACACACCACCGGCCGCGCACTCGGGCTGTGATTGCAAAGCAATCGAATCGAAGGCAATCCAAGCAGCGCTGGCAACGATCTCTCACAACGAACCAATCATTATGTGTCATCCCGCTCGGACACTCGTCGGATCGGGCGCTCGCAGATCGATCTCGATAATCATGCTCGCAGAAAACCCGTTCATCTGTGCAGCACAGCACCCGAAGCCAAGCCGCGTTATTACGAGTACGAGCCAAGCCACAGCGAGGAGACAATGTGTAACGCACCGGCAAGCTGCAGCAACAGCAGCCTCATCCATCTCGAGCCGGGAAGAGATCCTCTGCCTGACCACCACTTGCCATGCAATTCAATCCCCCAGACCGGCCTGGAAGCGGCACAGGTGCTTCATTTTCGCAGTCGCCTCTCCGTGGTGGCGGAACACAACAACGGCAACCGAGTCGCATAAGGCCCCATAATTCATAAGCAGCACCAAGGCAACACTCGGGCACCGACCGTGGGGCGTGTGGGCTCAGAAAACGCGAGAGAGAGCAAGGGAGAGAGTGTGTAGTGACTTCCTTGGATCCATTCCCATTCATGTCGACTCCGCGGGTCGAGCATTTCGTTCGATTGGCTATTGGCTCCGTGTCGTCGGAGTGGCCATTGACGGAGCTGGCGGGAGCGCGTCTCGAGTCTCGACCAAAACATTTACACTCGCATTGATCTCGTTCGATTTATTCGCTAGTAAATTTGTCCATTACCCGCTGGGTCAGTGCGCAGAGTGTCTAGACTTGGAGAAACGAACGGATTAAGTAGAGCCACGTAGTCGATTGCATTGGCTTCGGAGCGATTTGTTGGTGTCGACGGGCAGTCGCCGATTGGCGGGGGCGAACCGATCCAAGGAGAGTCCACAAGAGGCTGTCTCGTCGTGACCACAAATCGGTGACACAAGCATTGCCCTGACAGTCTCGGCTGGGTGATGCTGGTCTGGGGGAAGCGACGCTGAGTACTGGTCTATGAGTGAGGGTAACAGTTTGACTCGGGGTGCTTCTTATGTTGCTGGTCGATTTCGTTTGGACGCCATTTCGGTTTGGATGGCATTTGACAGTCGGGGAGAGTGGCCAAAGTGGCTTCCAAGAACGTGTGGAAAATTAAAGCAATGAGCACAGACGACGCCACTTTTGGCAGAAAATTGTCATGAGCCACGACATCTTGACAAATCAGAAAAGCCTCTATTTCTCCACCGAAAGTCCTCAGTTGACACAACTACGGTCACTTCATCACATAGACTAGCTTTATGGAACACCATTTAGACCAGCAGCACCTGTAGACCGTATCACTTTGAGGGTGCTAGAGGCATCCAGTGGCCGCTGGCTGTCGGGACTTGGGAGTTGAGCCTGATCTGTCCCCCAACACTCCTGCCTCTGGATTTCGATTCAGGCACGGAAATGGAAAGTGGACGAATACTTACAAAATCCGAGCAGGACATAGACTTTACGCTGGACGCTGGCTAGGAGGACATCACGATGATTGAGATATCTGAGAACGAAAATGATAAAGTTCCTTCAGATTAACACCCATCGCTCGAAAATAGCCACCTTCAACCTTATTCTCCGCTTAACCAGCAGCGGAGAGGACATGGTCCTTATCTAGGAACCCTGGGTCATAAAAGATCAGGTGAATAGACTTCTTCTGCTGGCTTTACAGTCCGGGGTGGACCTGGGCCTCAACCAACAAGCCCCTCTAGCTGGAACGATCTCCTGTCGACCAGCTGTCTCCAACTGCTCACGCCAAGTTGATTGAAGTGTTTCTCCACCTGGGTGCGCCATCGGTTCCGTGGGCCTCCTCTATTGCGTTGTCCCCCTGACTCAGAATCGAAGACTCCTCCGGCTGGAGCAGTGTTTTCCATGCGCTCTACATGGCCTAACCATCTTGGGCGTTGGATCCGTAGACGCCTGACTAGGCTCATGTCACTCTTGGGGAATAATTCTTCTCCAAGAACTATCAACGCAAACATGACCAATGATTGAACACAGAACTCTTCTCTTAAGACACCAAGGGGTTCTTGATCTGCTTTTGAGATTGTCAATGCTTCCTCGTCATAGAGCAAGACAGGGATGGTAAAGGTCTCATACAGTGTTAGCTTGGTCCTTCGAGAGAGGGCTCTACTACTCAGTTCCCTCTTGAGCCCAAGGAGACAGCGATTGGCCAGAGTTATTCTGCGTTTAATCTCGGTGCAGAAGTTTTTCGTTGCTTATTTGGGAGCCGAGGTACAGGAAGTCCTTCACATACCTCAAATTTATAGCTGTCTATAGTGACGTTCTGGCCTAGTCGTCGATGTTATGAGTCTTGTCTCCATATACATAGTTTTGCCTTGATTCACTCATTAACCCATTTTGGCCGCCTCCAAGTAGGTTTGTTAAAAGAAATATTTTTATGGGGTGGCCACCTTAGTACAGAATTCTGGCAGACAACATCCAGGGGACAATTTTAGCCCCACGTTTGGTACATTTGGTACATTTGGGGACATTTTTAAAAGTATTTACTAAGCCACACAAAAAAAAACCCAACCTTACCCTTAACAGAAAATTAATACTTCTTTTTTCCATATTTCTTCTCTTCAGCCTAATGTACTAAAGAAATAAAAAAAAAATGCGGCTTAAACACGCAGCCATCAATATGGCCCAAGGAATGCTGTTGTTTGCTATAGTTTTTGTTAACATCTTATACCCTGGTTACACCTTTAATTTGATACCAAAATATGTGCATTCAGGTGACTTTGAATTTTAAAAAAAAGTTCCCCTAGATTCGCAAATTTTCACACTGTAGGACGTTGCCTTTCGGTTTTAAATCAGGCTGTCTCTGTTCTACGCACTGTTGAACGATGGATTACGTTGAGCCACGGCCATGCTGTGTGCCGTGAGTGCCCGAGACACCATGAACTCATTGACGCAAGACATCCAATGGTATCCTGATCACATTCTCATAGCAGCAAGTTTCAGAGCTCGAAAATCAAAAACCAGAAAAATCGAAGGAAGAAAAATAAACTGGAATAAAAGAATATTTGTTCAATGCCACCAGATAACATAACTTACACGTCCGATATCTCTTTTAAAACAAATTGGCTCTAACAGTGCTATACGGTGACACGTGCCGCATGGCATGGATTATTCAAAGTGGTGAACACACGTTGTATGATCAGCTTCGATCTGATAAGGCGACAAGTCACGATCAGTACCAATTGTTGTAAGCTGTTCGTGTGCTGCAGTGTTGCGAGTTCTTAGCTTGGCTTGTGGGGAGTTTGTGGGGGAAGGTCGTTAGATTTGCAGGAGGAAACAATTATATTAATAGCCAACACTGAACTTAAGTGATTAATGAAGTTTAAACAGTCGGTTTTGGCTCGATGAACAACAATGTAAGTTTGAAGCTTGTTCCTTTAATAGTTAATCAAGATGTTGTGGCAGCGATCTGTACTCAAATCAGCAAATTGACGTGGATTCTTAGACAAAGCGGGCTTCTGGCACATGTTCAGATCTAAGGCTTGATTACTAATCTTAGAGATATAAAGTTTCAGACAGCTATGAACATGATGTTTCTTCATAAGATAATCTTATGACAGCTGCACAGTAACGGCCATGACTGGGAGAGAGCGAGGGAGATGATCAAAATGCTGAAAAACAAAAAAAGTCGCATGCTGAGATCATTTCCCACCACCTTCAAGGCTGGTGGCGATGCGCTGGTAGGGGTCATGCCAGATCCAGATCATCTGCATGCTCGAAGGCTGGAATATTTGCTCCATATGCCCCATCCACAAAAAAGTAGATCCAACCTCTTGTAACACCTACGTAGTGTTCTTAAAGCCTGGCTCAACATCGCCTGTAACAACCTACCCAGCGTATTGCATGAACCTTTGCATGCATCGCACTAATCACCACGTATCCGGTACAGCCGTTTGTTTTTTTTTTTAATTAATTTTTATTTCAAAATCATAACAGACTTACGTACTAGACAAAAATGCTTAAAACTAGTTGGACGAACAGTGTTACTATTTCTAACTTACTGGCCCTAAGCGGGCACTCTAAGCTAATCTTAATTTTATTCTATGACTTTCGACTTGAAGTAATATTGTATTTGTATTTGAACAAAAACGAGTTCAATATTATACAGTGTGTATACACGGGTACACCCTTATTTATGTACGTTTGTGCATACAATTTTTTTTTTCTTTTTTTTTATTTATTTTTTTTTTTCTATTTATATGTGCGACTTAAAATTACCTTAAAACTACCCTAAGCTATGTAAGTCGGCCGTAGCTTACAGCAGATGGGTATGCATCAATCCACTGCAAGACAGGACCGACTACTCCCCATAAGGGGATCTATACTACCCTTTCTACCCCGGGTCTGAAGAATTCGACGAGAGAGTAACGTCTCTCCCCAGCCACCAGAATTTTCGATGTTGCATTGCAACATCCCGAACATCTCTCCTTGATACCGCCGTACTGAACCGGAGGAGACCCTCCTCAGCTCGTTGTGCGACGGAACGGTCGTGGTTGAGTCGCCCATCCACAGTTGATCTGGCGATGTGGAATATGAGTGGCGGCGCGGTTGATTTTCCAATCGGCCAAATTCCAAGTCGGTCGTCGCCAACCAGTCTCCTCTTTCCGCAGGAGCCGCATTTTGGTGCACCTGAAATGGACCGCCCGAGGTGGATATGCTTTCCTCATGTGATTACAGCGATGTCAACAGCAACTCCGATGTGCTACATTGCTTCAGGCTACGTTCGGCCTTGTCTTCCTGACAGATTAAACTTGTCCTCTTAGTAAAGCAGTTCATACATTAAGTAATGGGAGCCAGAAAACAGCGTCCATCTACAATCCACAGTTGACCAAAAAAAAAACTGCAACGAATGTTTTCTTTTTTCCCACAACCGGCTTTTGTCAAATCTGCCACCATGTGGTGGTCATTTGAGGCACAGAATTAGTGTCACCCTCCATCCAGTCGGAGCTCCGTGAAAGTATCGCATTCAATGCAGGACCATTCAATTTACCCACGCTGTCTGCAGGGGACCACAAGCAGAGTGCGTGTGGTCAGCGATGATTGCCTAATTTCCTCTCTAATCCGCACCCATTTCATCGGCCCCGCAGCGCACACAAACGAAAATTATCCGTCATCGTAATTATCATTTGTCGGCATGTCCTTTGCAGTATCAGTCCTCGTACCTAGCCGACAAAAAACAAAGGACGAACAACGAGAACAAAAAAAAAGTCAATAAATTGAAAAAGGATAAAGACGACTCCTCAGTTTACGACCACAACAACATCACCCAAGCAGCCTTTGTTGTCCCATTGTCCGCTTGTCATCGCACGTCGTCGTCTTTGTCGTCCCCCCTGACATCGCCCAAACACCGTATCACCAATTATCGATAAATAAAATCGAATCCCTGTCCAAGGAGTCACCCGGTCACGATATGAATCTTCTCACTTCGCCAGATAAGGGCGAGCTCACTCTTTTTTTTTCTGGTTTCCCAAATTACAACAAGGGGTCCTTGTCAACAGTGCTTATCGGTGTGCCGGTGTGTGCTGGAAAACACCACAACCGAACGGTGTCCCTGCTCCGGCAGATCCCTATCGACGGCTAATAATGTAACAGGTAAGCCGAGGGATGTCACAGGGTCCCTGTGACAAAGGTCCGGGCTCGGCGGACGTCCCAAAATTGGTCCATTTCGTATTTTATTCGATGTGCGGAGATGCCGATCGGGGATAATCCTTTAGCGCATGGCGCTTCGGCCCTCAAAAGGACATTCGCCATACACCTTGCACTATGCGGAGGCGATGGGCTTTGTGCTCGCAGCTGATGGGATTGAACTGTCAACAACAATGGAGATTTGCATTTCGCATTCCTTCGGTGGGTGCGCAGGACAATGGGTGTAATTGGCCCGATAACAGGAAGGCCTTCGGCCGGGATGAGCTGGCAGTGAGCCACTTGAACGAAACAAGATTAGAGGCGAGGCGAGTTGAGTGGCTGAGTGGCCGCTTTGTGTGGCAGCGTCCATTTGGTTGTAAAAGGATTATCATCGCTGCGTGTGTGCTTTGTCCTTTTCGCTTGTCATTGTTGCAGGACACACAGGATTTGCTGGATTTATAGAAATATGAATGCGGGACAATTTTGCATTACAAATTCGTGCGCACAAAAGGACTCACGTTCCACTCGGTCTGGCGAGGGTGAGGGATTCTTTTTGTCTTCGCGAGGATTTATTGGCGCCAGGGCTCTGGATTTGTCTGGATGTCATTCATCCCTCGGGCATGCTTGCTGTGGTGATGCCTGTGAGCGAATAAATGCAGGAGCTGGCAAAGTGTAGCGCCGGTCTGTGTTCACATGCATGTCACGTAATCTGAGCGCGATCGTTAATCTTGGGGGGAACACCTTCGTAGATCAGCTGAGTGGAGCGGTTTTCCACTGAAGTGGAGGTGTGTCTTAGTTAGCCACCCACTGGTTGAGGCAACAGGTCTGTGGGCAGGAATGTGGGGTGGCTTCACACTGAATGTGTGAACAAATTCCGCGGACCTCCTGGAGAATGTTGAAATGGGCAGTTCTCCGTATGATGTGATGGGAGGTCGTAAGCTAACCATTCATCTGTTAAGGCACTGCGGTATGAATTTGACGGAGCTTGACACCGCATGTTTTCTCCTATTCACAGTGCAGACTTAAATCGTACCATATGTTGGATTTTGTTGACTATAGTCTGTAATGTGTCTTAGACCCCTTCAACTGCCCCAACTACCGAGGGCTAAGGAGACTTAGCATGGTATACAAAATCTTCTCTGCCGTTTTGTGTGAGCGCCTGAAACCATTCGTGAATTGCCTGATAGATCCTTATTTGTGCGGTTTCTGGTCGGGGAAGTCCACCATCGACCAAATCTTCACGCTACGACAGATGCGCTCAAATCAGTCTTGACAGGAACTATGCCAACTGAGACATGGTAATAATGTCGGACAGTCGTGCCGCTGCCCTGGCACTAGACTCCTATCTTCTCCCAGCATGTGTTGGAATGCCTGCAGAAGCTTAAAGAGCTGAGCTGGAGGAACAGAGTGAAACTCTGCTAGATACCTGGCCATATAGGGTCAGAAAGCCGTGAAATGGCCAACTCCCTAGCTAGCAAAGGAGCATCAGTACCTTTTATAGGCCCCGAACCATTCTGCGCTGTAGAAGGCAATGTCCTCAGAGAAGAATTCAGGGAACTAGAAAAAAAGAAGCGGAGAGAAACTGGAACAACACTTATGACATGAAACAGACCTAGAAACTCGAAATAACCTAAAGAGGTTCGTGGCAAGATCCATACCCTAACAGGTCACCAGACTCGGGACCACCTCCGAAACTAGGAATATCAGAAGAAGGCCTTAGCAGATGCTGTGGAGTATCTAACGAAACTCTAGAACATGTACTGGGATTTGTGAGGCAGTAGCCCACAAAGGACAATCATCTCTGGACAAGTACCTTATGTCAGAGGAAGAATTGAAGTCACTAGAACTGTCTCTCATTCTCAGATTTCAGAAATGAAACTGGCTTGGAGCGAAAGTGCACGAACAAACAAATTCCTCACGGTCCCACCTCTTTCGAGTTACTGACAATGCTCAAGGAGTAATAATTGTCTGGAAAAAGCTTCTCAAACTTGGCCGTTCGGAGTCGGCATAAAACTGTAGGTCCCTTCCACTCGTGAGAGAACAATAGCATGCAAGTTAAAGAATAATTAGTTTGTTTTTTTAAAAAAATATAATTTCAGGCAGATTGCCTGACCCTTTATTCGTTCGAACTAAGACTAAAGAACTATCGGTTACTCGACATGCATTTATACGCGCGTTTTGCTTAATCAGCAATATGCGGTTCTGTGAAGGTGCACTAGGAAGGTGCACTGGGAATATTTTACTGAGGTGTTCTATTGCACTTGTTTCCTGGAATTCTGTCTGGGAGAATTCAGGTTGTGGGAACGTCCGGTGATCGACGAGTTTGTTTTAATTTATTTGTTGTTAACTTGCACAACACGAGTGGTTGCTGAGGAGCTAGGCCCTGGTCCTCTACGGGCTGTAGCGCCACCCATATTATTATTATATGTCAGCGGGCAAACAGACGACATGTCAAGTTTTGACATTCCTGCCAAACTCCTCAGGAAGTGCAGGACAACGATGGAGAATTCTCCCTACTCCATCAAGGTCGGGAGCGAGCTCACCGAGACCTTCAATGCCAAAAAAGGTTTTAGACAAGGCGACACGCTATCAAGTGATTTTGTAATTTCACCCTTGAGAAGATTGTACAAAACTCACTGGCCAACGCAAGAGTCTT
Organism: Eristalis intricaria; assembly: GCA_964034865.1. Classification (NCBI taxonomy): domain Eukaryota; kingdom Metazoa; phylum Arthropoda; class Insecta; order Diptera; family Syrphidae; genus Eristalis; species Eristalis intricaria. The sequence goes on from OZ035876.1 coordinate 57,724,517, forward strand.
CCACAAGGTCTTCTAGTAGTCCGTACAGTCACTAGTATACGCGGATATACCTGCAGTCTGGTTTAGGTTAGGTTAATTTAGAGAGTCTGACTATCTGAAGGTTTGTTAAGATCTAATCGGCTAACCATCTGGAACTTTTAATAAAGCGATTAAGTTGACTGATGCTAATCCTAGTTAGTTCTGTTAAGTCGTAGCAATTTGGGGCGTATGGGAGGCAACATGGGCAAATGAATCTGCGGAGGGCATTGCAATCGCAAAAGAATTTGTGAAATGGTTTCTTCTTCCTCTTCATCCTTCAAACTTGTGCAGAAGTCCTTATAGGCGATACTTACTTATGTCAATGAGCCGATGAGAGCTCTAAGATTCGACCTACTTATTCCGATCAGCTCGATTTAGCTGACAATTACTTTTACCAGTGCCATCTACTTGATCCACTCTAAGGAAACAATAAATTACCATATCCTAGTGGTAGGACAGCTGTCAGAAAAGGTTCAAGAAACCAACCAATAAGGAGTACCGACGGTTCCGAGAGCATTTCAACCAAAAAAGAGATGACCTTAACCGATGTTTACTGTCTTCGGATGGACATTTATCGAGCCAAAGTGTAGATCGGAATAGAAAAAGAAATCCACTGTTAAAGGTTTCCGAAGAAAGTTTCGATAGACGACGAATAAGAACGATTTATAACCTTCTTGAATCTTTAATAATGTGTCTTAAAAACGTTGCATTTGTTTTCTATATTATTTGTCGAATGCTTAAAAGAATGGATTAGTCAGCAATTTCCATCGAAGACTTTGGTCAAGATTTGAGCAAAATTATGTAACATATTTGAACAAGTAATAAATAAAATAAATTCAAGTCAGAATCGAACAAAGTTCCGCTAGATTCGCAGAATTACACGCAGTGCGACGCGACGGCAGTCCGATTATAGGTGTGCGCCCTAAGTCCGATAGAACGTTCGCATCGAGCGAAGAGGAGGTCCTCCGAAGGGGGTTATTGAGCCATGACAAGATTTACCATCAAAAATGCTGACCACCCCCCCCAAAATGCCAACACTCATTCCGGACTAGTGGAATCGGAACAAGATCATGCGCAAAGCAAAACTCACGCTATTAGACTCCGGACCAAGGTTAGATAGGATTGCGTAGCAATCGATCCCTGATCTAGGGGTGATTGGACGCAAATATGTCACCCGTGACTTGCTATGGGCTGCATACAACTCACCGTCAAAAACAGTGGCAGACAAAGAGAATCAAGGAAGAACATTGCTATGATCCACACTTTACATCGACTACATGATCCACAAAAATCAAGTCAATCTATGCACACATGCCGAGCAATGAGTCTTCCTTGACCGCCTCGCCTGGTAAACATCACAAAGAGCTTAGCTCAGATGAACAACTGGCAGAATCACCAAGATCCCCTTTATCTTAAGACAATTGAAATTGACAACTCGAAGCCACTCCATTTGTGCACTGATCCTTCCACAATCAGGACCACAACGACTAACGATCCTTCGCATCTCCCACTGCCTCCTCTACGAGCCCACCATCACGCGATGTATGGCCGGAAGAAGATGAAAGGAAAAAACGCGAAAAACAAGAATGAAATATAATCCACCCTGTTACAAAGATATCTCATGGGTAAAGTGCAAATTAATGAACTGCCACCGAGTGACACGCAGTTTCTGTGTAGCCACGTTACCCCACACCAGCAATTACGAATGCAAATGAAGGCCGGCTTACACCGGCCCGGTCCCAACATCACTCTTGAGTGTCAACGATTCCTATCAAGACATCATCATCGTCGACCAATTTGCATTGCCACACAGTAAAACATCAATTTAACTGGCAAAACGCATGTTCTCCGGGCATCTTCATCCTCTTCATCCATCCATCCGCTGCAACGAAGACGGGGACGTCATGTCATAAGCGGTGCGGCGCACATAGTTGCGCTTGCATACTAAGTGCGTGATCATGGGCGGTTAGCTCCTCAAAATCAAGTTTCTGGCCGGAATTTGCATTCACCAGGGGCGCGCATCTCATTCACTTGGATAACTTCATTTACTATATTCAGACGTCCCCCCTTCCGCCATCTCACCAGTCCACGACCGTCATCACATGGGAGTCGGAAGAAGAGTTTCTCTCAATCAAAGCGCTTCCCACCAGCAGCCCGAGCGTCGCGTCGTCGGCACGTTGCACATCCTGTGACACTCCCTGCCCCAGATACATGCCAACCATCAGTTCCCTCTAATTCAGATCAATCCCGTTATCTCGCATTCGGATAAGCCACCCAGTAGCCTGGTGCGCGCTCGTAAAACACCCTTTCCCCGGAATCGGTGGCAGAAATATTGTCCCGTCGGATGCGTTCCGACCGCCAGATTCCTGGAGACGCGATAAAACCGTTCTCCGTTCTTCTATGGCTTCCATCGAAATCGAAATCGGGCGGCGAATGCGTGTGTGCGCTCGCCGAGAGCAGCGTCATTAATCTCAAGTCGATAAAGGGAAATTCATTGAATCGAATTTTCGGTGAACGAAAACAAACAGAACGCGATGAATGGTGGCCGGCGAGAGCGACGAGAAGCAGCAGGCGCGGCGGCGGCCCCGAGAAATTCAACTTTTAATTGCACTTTAAGAGAATTTAATTACGCACAACCGAGATAAGCTAATTTCGGTTTGCTAAGTGGCGGAGGGAGACGGAGACACAGCAGACTTGGGCGGCAGCGGCTGAGGCGGTGGTGGACGCTGTGCGTTCGCCAGTGTGCTTGTCTCTAGCTCAATTGTCCAATTAATTTATTTTCATTTGATCGAAGCGAATTAAACGACCAATGGTCGGAGCGCTGGCGAACGCTCGAAAGCCGCCCGATAGCCAGATAAGCGAATCTCTTTTTAATTCGGGAGAAGTGACCGAATTTATGTGATGACACGATGCGCGTGTGAACGGCTCGGCTGGCGATGCGAATGTTGCAAGCCGACTCGCGGGCCTTTATCAATGAGCGCTTGATTGATGAATTTACGATCGCCAGTGAATGAAGGCAGCGAGCTAATCGGATTTCCTATGATTAGGCCCAGTTACTCGTACCTAAGTGGCCGATGGTCGGGCAGATTGTGTCCGTCCGTCGTGCGGAAGCCCATTGCGGCTACTGTATGACGCGATGGCTGAAGTGAGTGTAGATTGAGATCACACAGATTCGGTTCATTCACGAAGTCAGTAAGCGGGCCAGTTACGACGTCTGTCTGCAGACTTGAACTGAGAGCCGAAATATCGTGAAAAGCTATCATTTTCTTTTGAGTGAGCATTTTTAGGCTACTGCCTCCACTTCACTGCGGAATGGATGGTTCTTTGAAGAGGTGCACTGGAAAACTTCGCATATCTGGTGAACTTGAAAACTTTTGGAGAAAACCTCATGCCTACCGAATGTGTCGTCGCCTGATGCCTTAAGTGGCCACGATGACATTCGTCAGGTCAACAAGCATCTCCAGCTGGCTCGATCTTTAGCTAGCTGCCTCCAGTTTCGCACGCATAGTTGGTTGAGGTCCCTTTCCACTTGCGTGCGGCCTTCCTCTATGTACTGCGCCGTCCATCGGGGTGAATTTCAAGACTCCCCGGGCCGGAGCATTAGGTTCCATCCGCCCTATATGAACTAGCCATCTCAATTGTTCGATCTTCAATCTTCTGGCTAGATTGATTTCGCCGAACAGCTCGTACATTGCGTCGTTACATCTCCTCATCCACTCACCCGAAGAATTTTCCTCTCAAAGCAACCAAGGGTACCTTCGTTCCCTTTTGACAAGTCCATGCCTCTTCGGCATATAGAAAGACTGGGACGGTTAAGGTCTTATAGAGAGTTACTTTGGTTGTTCGAGAGTGGGCTTGGTTTATCAGTTGCTTTCTTAGCCCAAAGAAGCAGCGGTTGGCAAGAGTTGTTCTTCGTTTGACTTCGGCGCTGGAGTCGTTGTACCTCGGCTCGCAAGTAAACATTGAGAACAACACCAGAACCGGGATTAAACGCAGAATTACTCTTGCTAATCGCTGTTTCTTTGGGCTCAAGAGGGCAATTGAGTAGTAGAGCCATCTCTCGAAGGACCAAGCTGAGTCTATACAAAACCTTGATCATCACAGTCCTGGTGTACTGCGCGGAGGCAATGACAATCTCAAAAGCGGATGAGGAAGTCCTTGGTCTCTTCGAGAGAAAAGTCCTGCGTGCGATCTTTGGTCCTGTTTGCGTTGACGGTTATTGGAGAAGAAGATTCAACCACGACCTGTACGGGCTGTACAACGACATGAGCCTTGCCAGGCATCTACGCCATGTAGACCGCATGGACAACACTGCTTCAGTCCAAAGAGTCTTCCACTCCGAACCAGTGGGACAACGCAATAGAGGACGCTCACGGAACCGATGGCGCACCCAGGAGGAGAAGAACCTCAATCAACTTGATGTGCGCAGTTGGAGACAGCTGGTTAAGGATCGTGCCAGCTGGAGAGGCTTGTTGGTTGAGGCTCAGGTCCACCCCGGCCTGTAGCGCTATCAGAAGAAGAAGAAGAGCAAAAGAGATGAGAGGAGGGCTCAGTTATTTTGTGTATGGTTGAATAAAATCGAGATGTCTCAGAAAATTGATATTAGGTATTAATTATTTTTAAGTTTAAATTTATTTAATTTAAATTGATTTTTAAATTGAAATTTGTAAAAATAAATAAAATAAATTATGCGCATAATAATTTTAAAAATTATTCTCTAGTTAATTTAAAAATAATTTTTTAATTAATTTAAGAATTATTTTTTAATTAATTTAAATATTATTTTTTAACGTTAAGTAATAATTTTGTCCAGTGTACTAGACTGAACACTGCGCGTCTGTGAAAGCACACTGGTCACGTCCGAGATGCAGCCTAGATTTCTACTTTCCTATTCTGATGTCTAAATCGTAGTAGTCAGTTGCATTCTTGAAGCGTCCAGATCACATCCCAAGCCTGAATGAGAACAGTCTTGAGCTTAATAACTCACATTCTCTCTGTCCGATTGTACCATGGGCTCCAAGATCTTAGAGGCTGCACTATCAAGCCGTCGGATGTTAGTTCAATTTATTGTACTTCTTCATAATTTTCCAGCCATTTTTTATGATGGAACTGATCACCTTGGACAATGGGCCCAAGTGTAGCTGCTGTCCTTCCGTACAGCAGTCAGCCTCTTGAACCTAACTGATCACTTCTTATTTATAATCTATAAGACTAGATCTCTGCCAATTTAAGTTCCATCAAATAATTCAAAAAGCATTGATCCGATTTTATTCTACTGATAATCAAAAGCGGATCAGAAAAATGATCGATCTTCCCGATCTCGTCCAGTGGATCCACAGTTCTTATCAGATCTCCTAGAAAATCTCAAAAACACCATCCACAACGCTAATGCAAGTCCCTTCCAACCAGCTGATCACGTCCGCCAGCAATCCTTTGAACACACTCCACAGCCAGTGGCCTTTCAGCTCGCATGTCCTTTTTTGTTATTGCCCGCTAGATTGTACAACAATAAACGAAAAATAACCGAAGCTATCCATCCCAGCTCGCTTAACCCTTTCGCTTCGCTCGAGGCCACACTCCACAGACTGCAACAACAAAACCGACACAGCCACTGCCAACAGACGATGACGACAAACTTCTGAATGACACCAGCGTTCCATCGTGTCAGGAATGCGTGTTCGGTCGGAATCGTTGTCGCTTTTACGACACATCAAGCACATGCACAGTGGATCTCAATAAAACCGTGCAATCGGTCGGATGGAAGCCCCTGCTGCAGATCACAGGACATGCGAGTCTCCGACAAAGACACATCCTGATGGGTTTACAGCCTCCATTTATGAGCACGGCATTTAGGCGATGTGATCCCCGTCCTTTTTGGTGGGTTTTCTTCGGCAATCGTGCCAGACGAAAGGGTTAAGCGATAGAGAAAGGACGATGACGCTGCGTCATAAATGTGGCAGTAAACAATAAGAGGAAGATCGGACGACCGACGACTGGTGATGGTCGCGAACGAAAGGGTTAAGGGGATCCGCATTAACACCCCGATGATAATTATGATATGTACCTCGAAAGGACCGCTCCGAATGTGCGTGTGTGCGAGCTGTGATGGCTGCTTTTCTTGGAGTAATTATATCCTAATGAGTGGCGGACAATAGATCGACAGAGGAAGACAAAGGGATCGTTGCGCGTTTTTTTTTTTCGTTTTGTTTTGTTTCCCGTTACAATTCGCGTCGTGTCGCGATTATTTTATTTGAGGAATGTCCCAGTGAAAGGGTTAAATTTTGTGTGTTAACCCTTTTGCTTGGCTTAACCCTTTGACGAGCCACTAAACACGGTGACGTTGGTAAACACACGCACTCACAGCCATCGAGAGAGATGGTTTGTAAACACACACACTCAGAGCCACCGAGAGAGAGAGAGAGACGTGGGTGTGTCGCTGCGGCTGAAGACCGGGAATTTTGCATTTTTGTGTCGAAACTAGTGGAACGTCGGTCGGACGGTTGTGTCGTGCAGGTAATCCGCTGATTTTAATTCGGTTTACGATCGGCTTCTGAGAAGGGATCCGAGGCTGTTAATGAATTGATACAAAGTGGCACAAGTTGATAAGGATCGGGTTTTGGAGCCTAGGTTGAGTGGTTTTGAATCGTTGTGAACTATCTTGAGAAGATCGTGCAGAAATCACACGCTAACACAAGGGGCACGATCTTCCAAAAGTCCGTACAACTGAATTCTCACCACCATGCAATGGCGTTCATTTCGATTTGAGACACGACAGGACTCAAACGAATACATAGGTATGGATATCCATCTTTTGGGTCCAAGGGCGCCAGCTTCTAGACCTGTTGAGCGGCAGTTGATCATGGCATCTGTTATGCCAAGACATGCACAGCTTTGCAACTTCTGTAACTTTTTACCCGTTGCCTTTTGGGGTTTCAAACGAACCAATTTTTAGAGAGAGAGAGAGAGAGACTCCAAGCTCTGCCACATAGAGGTCTATTGGTACACAGTGCTCTTGACATGTGAATTCCATTTAAGTCGCTTGGCCAGGACTATATAATAATAATATGGGTGGCGCGACAGTCCGAGTTGGACCTGGGCCTAGCTTCTCAGCAACCACTCGTGTTGTGCGTGCTATTGTTCTTTCACGAGTGACAGGGACCTACAGTCTAATGCCGACTCCGAACGGCGAAGCTTGGCCAGGACTACTCTTACATTTAACGCCGCTAGATGAACAAATTCTAAGAATTCGGAAGTCTAATGAAATATGAAAGACGAGTCATTCCAAAATGTGCAAGATGATACGTTATGTGAATGTCAGCCCCTTCGTTCGATTCATGAAAATAAAGTTATATTACTTGTTTGTCCATTTTGACGGCATTTTGATACGACAGCCGATTTAATCGTTAAGACCGTACCTTAACTTGAACTTTGCTTCCAAAGAATGGGTAAATCGTAGCATAGGTAACGTAAGATCAAACTCATGAGGGGGTCACATGCCAGCCAAGTAAGTAGAATCAACCTCTCTCGAGTCGCTGTCAATTCTAAGAGAATGTACGCGAATATGAGTAAAGATTCTCAAATTGCCGGTTCAGAAGGATAAACATAAAACTATAGGTGCCCTAATTCGTGGGAAAATAATAGCAGGCAGTGATTGTTGGCGAAGGAAAGCCCAGGTCCATCGCTCGATTGGGAGAAAAATGAGATGAAGGGGAACAAATGGAACCGGTGACGGAAGAGGAAATGCCGCTGTTGTGGACATTTCAACAAGTGTCTGTTCAATCGATGGAGTTCCATCCAATGGAACCTTTGTGGAAACTGGTTTATAATAATAATATAATGTTGTCGAATAGCAAAAAATAAACAAAAAGGAACTTTTGACACACAATGCGGAATGTAAATCTACACATGTTGAGCATGTCCTCTTACAGCAGGGAGCCTTCAAAGAACCTAGCAACTACTCCCTTCCTAAGTTGAAAGGCAACAAGCCCTCATTCCCCGGGTTCTAGGAATATAACTGATAACAGCTGAGAAACCAGTCTTAATTGCTGCCTGATCATCCAATTGAGCATACCCTGACTACTGCTGAATCATGGACTTTGACTTGGTATGCGATGCAGCCCATCGTCGGAGCGTCTCGTCCTTCAGAAGACTGCAAGTGCTATGAGAATGAATCCAAACCGTGCTTCTTCAAAAACAAAACAAAATATGTCGCTTAAAGGACGTCTTTCAATGGTTCTTCAAGCCTCCTTGAGCAACAAACTCAGCACACTTTCTTACTGATTGTGCCGACAAACCATGAACTGCATGACAAAGACGCTTTGCTCGTTCGAATCGACAGCCCTTTCCTTAGCAATCAGTCTCCATCTTTGACTCGTCCTTAAATATAATTGACCTACAAAAACTTGCTTCAAATCGCAGACACTGAAGTAGAAACGTCTCAAAATATCTCAACTCCCCTCGAAAGTTGTCCAGTTTACACATTATCTTCCCACCGACATCGACAGCCCTTTCAAACATGTCGCGTCAGCCGTCAAACGTTCCCCCCAACTGTCACCCAGGAGACAAACTCATCTCCAACCAGGCAAAGGATTTTGACACCTGCCACAAAACTAGAGGAGTTGAACACCCCCACCGCAGCAAAAATTAGATCCATTTTCTGAAAGTCCAAAGTCCCATCTCGACAGTCGGCCCCACCCTCCGACCATTCAAGGGAGAGCATCCAATTAAATGGGGAAAAAAGCATTCCCAGCGAACCTCCAGACAGCACATTTCTTCGTGTGTATCCACCCAGTCACCAGAGCCAGCGTCTAAGTGGCCTCCGATGGTCACCTACTCGCACTCCTACCACCACCAGCACCGCCAGCGCCCGCATCCAACAGTCCGTCTCGCACAGCCCACACCGCAGCCAATACGCACGGCGTTGGCCGTCTCTGTCGCACTTTGTCACAGCAGAGTGTGGATACACAGCGACCCCGTCGAAGAACCAAGCCAACTACATGCCCGCCTCTAGTCGTTCTCTTCTCGATTCCATATTGTCCCCGTGCTGCTCTCCCACGGATTTGCCCACAAACGACGACGACGACGACGACACAAGAAGAAACACTCTCAATCCAGCGCCACTCCAAATACGGTCACAGGTCGCAAGTGTCGCTAGTGTCGCGTCGCCTCCTTAACTAACATAAAGCCGTGGTAAGTAAACATCCCGGTGTCTCGCTCCCGCTCACATGCGCCTTCTCGCTCTCTCTGTATTGCAAAGATTTGGATTTTCGATTCGTCCCACCAAATAAAAGCACACACAACGACACTTTCGAGGTGGCCTGGGCTCCCATTCGTCGCCGTGGCGCGATTTTGTGTCGCATTGCAACCGCGCGCACTCTAAATCCAACGCCAGAGTAGGAGGCCCCCATCGGTGGGGCGCGAGTGCGACAGAGACAGAGAGGCGAGTGCCTCGACTGCGGTGACGTTTGTATGTGTCGCCACACTGTGCTGCTGCCCCCCATCGGAGGCCGGGTCTGCTTCCAGCCCGAAGTCCAAAGTGTCGCCGGGCATTTAATTCGATTTGAAAGTCTCTAGCCTGGGTCCAGGCCGCCACCAACAGCAGCAGCACCACCACCACCACCACCACCACCACCGTCGCCATCCGGTTTTCGCCATCCATCGGTGAGTGGAGAGCGCCGCAGAGCGCTTGTCACACTCCGTGCGGAAGAGAGCCAGGCATTGCCTTCTCCAGTTCGCAGTTCGCAGTTCGCACTGGGGAGCAAGTGGAGCATGCAGCTGGCCGCGGTTGAAGAGAGCCACACTGCGTCGTCGGTAAGAGAGTCCGATGGTTCGGGATGGAGGTGTGGGCCGTGGGGGCGCGAATTAAATTCCACGAGATTCATCGATTTCAGGCGAACACTCGAGGCTCCTGCGGCATCCCCGAGGCTGGCGGCGATGCATCGGGAGCATGATGAATGAATATCTGGGCCAGGGCACACGGGGAAAAGTCGATAAAAAGTCATTAGATACGAATGCATCGATAACGCCTCGGCACTTAACAGCAATTAGTGGGTAATCGATGAACATGGGATCGCCCGAGGATTGGGACATCTTCGCTCGGGTGGAAAATGATGAACATATGAAATTCACTTGCTAATGAGTGGCAGAAAGGGGGCGGACTGAGCGAACCGAGCGGACTGAGCGGAGAATCGTTTATCTCCTCTCGTTAGATCGTGGTGCGTAGATGCCGACGGGATTCTGAGAGTGGCTCCTAATGGAAGTCAGCTGATTGATTGTTAATTGCAGGTTGCTCGATGGTTGATGCGCTTGACGTGGGTTGCTTGGGGATGTGCTCCGAGTCAGCGATCGGGTCACGAATTGTTTGTTCTGAATTCAAAGTGGCAACCAGTCCAAGATGGTGTTCTTCGGCTGCGGAAGCGCCGCGCCGTTGGTTTTCTGGCTGAGCAGTCATCTGGAGTGATGTTCGTTGTTGCCTTTGACTCCTTTTTGAGGTCAAACTTGAAACGATCTCTCGCGAATGGATAGAATTCCTTTCAAAGAACAAACATCGATTCAAAGTCGTTCAGTCGATGTCCTTTATGGTAACGTGAAGAGAAACTATCGTCCAAACCATAACTTCAGTCCATTGTCGGCAGGCGCGAGCTCAGAAATAGAAATCAAAATTTGCTGATACCTAGAAGACCGGGGATTAAGAACAACGAGAAGGGGGCACAGGAAGGAGTTTTCGTTTTAGAGACATTTAATGATTCGAAAATGGTTTGTGGGGAGAAGGGTAGACGTTGGATGATGGGATGCGTCAAGGCAGCACTGTGACACCGCTGCTATTAATGTAGAGCCGATTGAGAGCAGCTCCCTGAAACAATAAGCAACTAAATGGATTTGCTTACACGGCTTCGACGAAGAGGTAGAGGATGTCATTATGCAGCGCATGTCATTAACCCCGTGAATGCAGTCAGTTTTGGCGCAGTTAATCGGGAATTTCTGAACAATTTCTTTTTCTTCTTTATGTAGCACGGCACCTTGCCTTCAAAATACCCCACCTGGCTTTCTGCCTTCAGTTACTTACCACAAGGCAGTTGAGGTCCTTCTCCACTTGAGTGCGCTACATTGGAAGTGGGCGTTGTCTGGACCTTTGTTGCATAAGCTCAGAATGGAAGAGGACTGGGAGGTAAGTTGCCCATTTGCTCTACATGACCCATCCATTTCAAAAGTTGGATCCGTATAAGTTAGGCTCATGTACCGTACAGTTCGTGTTTGAATACCCTTGTCCAAAATTCAAACAGAACCAAAAATTGCAACTTTTGCCTCGAAGAGTCAGAAGGACTTCTTGATCCTCCTTTATCACAATCGGTCAATGCCCTTGGGCAGTAGAGCAAGACTGGGACGATCTTTTTCTTTATTTGGCGTTACAGACCTGGGCCTCAACCAACAAGCCTCTCCAACTAGCACTGTCCCTGGCTAGCTGCCTCCAGTGTCAAACGCCAAGTTCGTTGAGGTCCTTCTCCACCTGGGTGCGCCACCTTTGTTGTCATACGCTCTACATGGCCTAGCCATCTTAGGTGTTGGGTCCGTAGACGCCTGACTAGGCTCATGTCGCTTTACAGCTCGTACAGTTTCTGGTTGAATCTTTTAAAAACCGTCAACGGAAACAGGACCAAAGATCGCACGCAGAACATTCCTCCCGCTTTTGAGATTGTCATTGCCTCCGCGCCGTACAGCAGGACTGAGTTGATCAAGATCGCCGGTGACAATGAATTGCGGCCAGAAATGCTTAAAACAATGTGTAAAGAGGTAGTTTTATGGCTCTCTCGTCATTCAGCTGGCCTAGGAAAGCGGTGACACCTGGCCATTGGCAAACCGAGGTGATAGCCCCTCTTTTCAAAAATACAGAAGAGACTGCTCCAACGACAGAGGCGTATCTCTTTTAAGTCTTCCCAGAAGAGTCTACGCTAAGATTTTGGAAGCGCTTTCTAGAGCTGTGATCGAGCCCAAAATGAACGGCTTTCGTCCCGGAAGAAGAATAACCGACCAAGTTTTCACTCTAAGAATGGGACTTGAGAAGGCTTGCGAGTATACCAAACCCATCTACAGCTGTTTTACGACTGCGTTCCTCGAGGTAAACTCTGGAGTATTCTGCAAGGGTATGGGATGGACTTCGAGAAGGTTGCGTCTTGTCACCACTTCTTTTAATTCTATATATGGACTGGCTCTGGTCGCCGTGGCTTAGTGGGTAAATGCGTCGACTCCTACGCAGAGGGTGCCAGGTTCGATACCCGACTTTACCAGCTTTCATATTTCACGGCTCCACCTCTTTCGAGTCACGGACAATGCTCAAAGAGTATTCCTGTCTAGAAAAAGCTTCTCAACTTCGCCGTTCGGAGTCAGCATTAAACTGTAGGTCCCTTCCACGTGTGAAAGAACAATAGCACGCACAACACGAGTGGTTGCTGAGAAGCTAGGCCCAGGTCCGCCCAGGACCGTAGCGGGGTCGGTTCGGTCTCGGAATTCCTGCACATTTGTAAAAGTTACAGGCGGAAGACAATTCCAGAGTGGGACACTACTTCTCATTCGCAGAGAGCGCCGTCAAGTTAAAGTACACCCAGAAGATCTTCCAGAAGCTTGCCATGTATGCATACGTTAATAGCCAAGCAGACGTCTGTGCTGACAAGTTCAAAATGTTCTTCGAATCTAGATTCCTGGTCAAATGGACTTCCCGTAAAATGAGTGGGGCAGATGAACTGGCTAAGCAAGGGTCTGCCCTTCAATGCTCGCTTGGAGAGGAGCTCCACATCTCTTTAGAAGCAGTCAAGGCTAAAATTCCCTTCAAGTAGCGAACCTCTGATGAGCCAGACTGAGAATCTATGAAACAGCGAGGAAGATCCAAAACATATGATCTCGCCGGAAGAGATCATCATGATATCGCTAGATTGGTGGAAGCCTAAACGGGTCTGGTAGGAGCCCGCAAAATAGGTAGGTATCCTAGCTGAGAGCTAGACCATAACACAATTCATTTGTGTCTCCCCTGCTCTTGCTAGAGCCAGACACTGAGCGCTTGTCGTAAACCCCTCTTCAACCCACTTGACGAGGTCACGGCGAAGGATATTAAGGAACTAATGTTCTTCAAAAGCAGTGGCTCTATACAGGTTTGTACGAGTTAACGGTGATTAATCAACACCTTTCAACGTGGGCATTAGACTTTGCACAGGGGTCTGTCTTGGCACCTCTCTTTTTCATTGTATTTATGGACTGGATGTTGCATCGTAGCCGACGCGAGGAATTTTTCATATGGGGACAGTTGAGGGTAAGTCATCTTTTCGCAGATGACTTAATTATTCTTACGTCCTCCCAGACGGAGCTCTAACGCGCACTCGATAGGTTTGTGGCCCGCATGGGTAAGTGGATTTTGTGGTATAGCACTTAGCTTGGTCCTTAAACGACTGGATGGCGCAGTTGGTAGAGTGCTTGCCCTTGATTAGCGGGGTCCCCGGTTCGAATCGAAGTGAAAGCAAAGTTAAATTTATCTGGTTTTCAAATCTGTGCCAGTCACCATTTGCCGTTGGGATCAAATTAACGGCACTGTCATTGGAGTGGTCAATCAGTCTGACCAATGTGGTCTAAGTGTGCTGGTGAATACACTAGCAGCCCAACTACCTAACCTAACCTAACCTAGCTTGGTCCTTCCGAAGCCCATTGTCTTCGTCCGATGATATCAATGTTCTGGACAAATACGAGCACTTACATAGACTTGCGATAGGTGGTGCATCTAGTTTTGACATTTGAGTGACGCACGATGATCTCGAAACGAAAGTCGTGCGTCGCCACAAAATCATATTTCTTGGTATATTTCCGTTTGTCACACTCTGGGCCTTGAAATTACGCTTTTCGGCGGCAGTGACGGCATTTTGAAAAATATTTTTTCCGGCAATCCTGAGCCCAAGTCCACCTTGGTTGTCCGATGGATTCTTCGACAGGACTTGCTTTGTCATCCACATAAGCTAGACATCGAAGCCGAGAGCACTCGGCTGGTCGTTTATGCCTCTCCATCACTGCTTCAGGATCTCAGGAGGATTTAAGGTCGCCCATGACGGCGGGAATATCCTCTAAGCCAGCGAAATGATGACAATCCCAGCCCAAGTTCACTCAAAGATGTGAGCAACCGTACCACCCTTTTGCCGCAAGACCATAGACCGAAGGAGTCGACATCATATCTCATCCACCGCTTGTTGTCGACTCTAAATAGGATTAAATTCAAAATAACTCCAAGAGCCAATGAAGAACCCCGTGGAACCACTGGCGGGGGAAAGCAAGTTTATATCACGTTGATTTATAAGAACGAGTATCTGAACGCTGGTGGGGGAAGCAATATCAAGTCGGGGTCACCAAAATGAATACAGTGCCTTCACTGTATATTGTGTACGTTTGATAGACAACGGTTCAATACCGTGACTATCGGCGGTATTACTAGTACACAACTAGAACACCAAGAATCTACAAAACCCTCCCTTCGGCATCAGAAATCTGGACCATTTGTATGATTTTCTGCAATCGATGACCTTCGCATTCAGCAAGATTCACACGAAATTCAAGCCTCCAACGGGCAGCTTAAATGTTACCTCATCCATTGCGCGCAGACAGCATCCTCCTCATCTGCCACATCTCCCCCGCATTCGGAGCAGTCCTAGGCGCTCGCAGTTAGCTAATAACTTTGCCCTTGTAACAGTCTATCGCAGCGCGTCGATTCCCATTAAAGCCTCGGGCGTGAACCCAGTTATTTTCGTGTCTTCAGCGGCAGCACTTGAAAGCATTTCTCTCTCGAAACACAAACTCTCACACACACGCACACGCGTCCTCCCGCCCACTTGATCCAAGAAGAAATTCGTTCATCCCTTCATTTCAGAGAGTGACTGCGCGCTGCCTTACCGATACTTGGTTTTTCATTCCACTCTCTTTGCAGCCGATTTCACAGAGAGGCCACAGTTCTCTCTCTTCACATCGGTTTCGCTGTCACGCACACAGTCACACGCGCTCGGGTGTGTGCGAAGCGGAGCGACCACTTATGTACAGCGTGGCAGTGGACACATTTTACAGTGTCACACGATTTTTCAAATCGGATAAGTGCCCTCCTGCCACTGAACACCAGAAGCCTGACACCACCACGATGTGCCTGTGTGTGGGGAAAAAAATACCCGTGCTTATGTGTGCAGCGGCACACACACCGACGCACCGCCCGAGGCGCAAACGAATCACAATCACTCATACGGCACACGGGGTGGTAGTTGCCCCGTTGGACTCGTTTCTTTGCTCGCGCTCGCCTGGCTTCTTGTCTCTTTCGCGCGGCACTTTGGATGGTTTTTTTTTATTTTTCTTGTTGTTTGTCGTTGTTCGTCTTCTAACGAGACGACGACGACCAGAGTAGTGTGTGTCACTCCGCACACGGGAAGAGAGACAATTTCAGCGCTGGCTTGGTGGACAGTGGTTATTTTTTGTTTCAGGGGGAGGGCGACACCTGACTTTAAGTTCTTGAAGCTCTCTCTTTGGTGTTTTCTTTTTTTATGGCGTCTCTCCAGCTTCTTGGGATTTTTCTGTTTTGCCTCTCCCTCTGTGGATCGTCGATGGATGGTTGGTTTTGGTTGGGGTGGGGTGGGGGAGGGAGGGAGAGGCTCTGCTTGTTGTTTTTGCGGCGTGCGGATGACCATCGCCATCGCCGCGAAGTTTTGCCATCGCTCAGTGGGGCCCAGTATCAATGGGTCCGTTCGCTGAGACGCTTTAGACGGGACGCGCGGCAGTTTATTTGTTCATTTGTTGTTTTCCGTATTCTCAGTGTCGCTGCTCCCCAACGTGAGCACTTGGATTACGTACGTTGCGACAGAGAGTGGCGATTTTGTTTTTTTTATTCTTGTGTCGCCAGAGAGGGGGCGAGGCTAAGCCGTAAACGGGACACCCACACACGCACAGTCGGTTGTGTGCTAATCCGGGCACGCATCCCTTGTGACATTTGACAGTAACCCCGCTCCGGTAGTGGTGAGTGGTGGTGTGGTGACACCAGCAGCAGGACTCCTTGCGTTTGCACATTCACCCCGACTGGCTGGCTGGTCATTGGTGTTGGAGAGTGTATATGGGTGTGTGCGAGAGAGTATATAGGACTGGTGGTTCTCTTCGTTCGTCGCCTCCCTCACTCGTTCTGAATTGAATTGCTCGCTTGAGTGTGAGTGCGTGTGTTTGTGTGTGTGTGTTTACTGCTCGCACACAACAAACCACACCGAAGAACGACGACATAACACAACGATTGTGTGGTGCGGTGTGTATAGTCGTGTCGTTCGCGTTCATCGCTTTCGGTTTTGTCATTGGCGTCGTCGTTGTTGGCGTTGTGTCTCCGTTCTCCTCATCGTCGTCGTTGTCGTCGTCGTCGTCGTCAGCAGCGTGTCGTTTTCGTCGTTGTGTCGTCGTCGGTGTCGCCATCTCGTGTTGTGTCTCCTCTCTTCTCTTGACATTATATACCCAACCGTGATGTGTATATAGGATCACAAATTCTTTTTTATTTTTTCGTGTGGCTCTGTTTTTTTTTTTATTCAATTTTTGTCATCGTCGAGTGTCATTGGTCGAGTGAGTGAACCAAAAAAAAAAAAAAACAAAGAAGAAGAAGAGAAGGAAAAAAAGAAAAGAAAAAACGAGTGTTACATGGAACGACGACTTTGGAGGACTGTGTCGCGTAATTTGGCATCTCTCGGACTCGTTTGGCGACAGCAGCAGCAGCACCGCCACATTCAGCGAACGACATTTTGCTGCAGCACTGTGCCTACCTAGTGTGTGTGTTCGGCTTGGGATTACACATTCTGTCATTCTGTCACGGCGGCGAATTTTATTTCGCACAAAAAATTAACCCACATAGCTAATCAATTTCCAATTGGGATCGAATTCTGTTTCTTCTGTTCTTGTGCGTGGTCTGTTCCCCGCTCGGTCTGGGGCTTGCGAAAGATAGTTGTTTTTTTTTGCTTTTCTGTGTTCTGTGTGCGTGCGTGGTTGTGTGCATCGCCAGATAGTTTTGACAACACTAGAGTGACGGTTGAAGTTGCCCAACTAACGCCATTTTTTTCTTGTTTTGTTCACTCTCAGACAAGTCGGGGGTAGATGATTATTATTTGTTTTCGTTCTGACGGTAATTTTTGCATTCCTGTTCCTGTTCGAATCGTGTGTGTGTGTTAAAAAAAAAAAAGAAGGTTGTGTGTAATAACGCTCCTTAACGACGATTATGCGGTTTAATTGTTACGCGGAAGAGGAGGAGCAAGCCCTCTAATTGATGTTGCAAGCAATAAGTGCATAATAACTCGCCTCCCCCCAACCAACCAAACCAACCACCCACCCGCCACAACAACGCCCAAAAAGGATAACAAGAAGTGCAGAAAGGAAACGAGAAGGCAGTACTTAGTGAATTAGTTGATTACTTGCTACGTTCTCCATCTGCACTGCAACTGCAACTGCAACTGTGTGTTCTTCGCTTATCGAAGGAAGTGTGCAACAAGAAAAGAAAATAAATATTCACAATTTCCTTTTGTGTCTGTGATTAGCGTCAATCGGGAAATCAATTTGTGCAGCATTGCATTGACAAAGGGAAGAAAGTCAAACGGAAGGACTCGAAGGGATTTACCTCAACTCGACAACGATCGGCATTCGCAAACAGCGACGGATGGTAGTTGCACGCGAAGTTTTTCTATGAAAATTGGTGAGTAATTGAACTTGTTTTTGATTTTTCCTTTCTTTGGCGTGATGGGTCACGAATTTGTTGGAAAGCTTGAAGTTGTTTTTGAGAATGTTCTTGAATTGTCACCAGGGGTGAAGGTAGAAGTGCCGTGGAATGGCACACCATTCATTGACTTTTGGTGTCTATCGTCCGAATTTCCAGTTTCCCATATGTGACAAAATTATCTTTGTATCTCCGTGTCCATGTGGATTATATCCCCGTGTCCACAGATTGATAAATGAGCCTCCTCGCTGAAGAACGTGTTGCGGAACTGGCCATCATGCATAAGCATTGCGGCCAAGCAAATGCAACTGTGAAGCAATCAACAGCCGACGACTTATCCGAGAAAGATTCAAAATGATAAACTCGAGAAGACCAAAAGTGATAGTGTCTTGCTCCGAGTTCTTCAATTCAAATTAGCCATCCAAACGTTGGCGCTCAAGCAACAACTAGCGGTCAACTAGATGAAGTCCTGGAGCGAATTGAACTCTCTAAGGATGAAGACATGTGGCAATCCCAATTCAATAGACGAAACGTGCTCTCAAAGACTTGGATCGTCTTTAAAACTTTCTCTAAGGACAGCCCCATTTTCTGTAGACCATCCAGTTCGGTGATGGATAGGTGTTAAGATCCCTCTTAAAAAACGACTGAGTGGCACAGTTGGTAGAGTGCCTGCCCCTGGTTAGCGGGGTCCCCGGTTCCGAATCCCAGTGAAAGCAAAGTTAATACGCTTTTATCTGGTTTTCAAATCTAGTTTAGTCACCGTTGGGATCAAATTAACGACACTATCAATGGAGCTGTCAATCAGTGGTAGCAGTCTGACTGTGGGTATCACAATGGACCAATATGGTCTAAGTGTGCTGGTGAATTTACTAGCAGCCCAACTACCTAACCTAACCTTCATGATTTGTATATCCATACACTTGTTGTATCAAGATATTTATTGATGGAATATAAATCATCAATATGTCCTCATTTTTTTTCCAGAATTTGTATCGAACTCCGTCATAATAATATAATAATATGGGTGGCGCGACAGTCCGAAGCGGACCTGGGCCTAGCTTCTCAGCAACCACTCGTGTTGTGCGTGCTATTGTTCTTTTACGCGTGGAAGGGATCTACAGTTTAATGCCGACTCCGAACGGCGACAGGAATACTCTTTGAGCATTAACGGTGACAAGAGGTGGAAGCCGTGAATTATAAATGTTGGTAGATTGGAACCTGGCACCCTCTGCGTAGGAGTCGACGCACTTACCCACCTTACTTACCGACGCCACGGCGACAAACTCCGTCATACCTTCACGAATGGCTCGTTTCAGTTTATAAGAATCGTTTAAAGCGATAAGAATTTGCGAATTGTTTATTAAACACAATATTTTGTATACTTAATTATCAGGCTGGCGACTCATTCGACCCGAGCCTGAGCTATAGGCGCTGACGGTCCTGGGCACGCTGCTTCCAGTCATCAAGGCCAATCTGTCTTGCATCCGCGATTACTTGGTTTTTCTACCGGAGATTCAGTCTTCCTTTCTTTCTCGTACCATGAGGCCCGGCTTCGAAGACCCTCTTAGTTGGAGCATTGATGTCCTTGCTCTCGATATGGCCGAGCCAGTGCAGTCGACGAATTTTTGCCTTCCGGACTACATCCACATCCTGGTACAGCTCGTAGAGTTGTGTCTTATCCTCCATTCGCCTCGCAGGTGGGACCATATATACAACAAATTTTGAATAGCTCCACAGAAAGAAAATCCAACAGCGACAAATCAGACAAAACTCTTGGCCGCTAGTTCACATGACTTATGACTTAGTTAACTTTTACAAATTGTGATTAGGCTTGTAGCCCATTTTAAAACGATTCAAAATAAATAAATGAAAAATTAAATGACTAACACACGAAATCAAACGTCCATCGTGAACGTTTTTTGTCCTCCTTCCGTATATCCAAGTGTTTCGTATTGTGTGGGATGTCTTGTCTTTCGCACACATGCCTTCGATTTGGGACACCAAATCGGTAAACATTTGGCCATTGGTGATGACTACAGCTCATTTTCGAAGAAGTGACAATGACAGACCAATTTGCACACCATTCATTGACTCTTTGTGGATGCCATGTTCTTCCGAGAGGTGAAAGGGGGGTTTCATTTCACCATATGCAGTAATTTTGTTCAGATCCTTGTAGGAAAAATAAGCAAGGTTGCGTGGAAATTTGCTATTAAAGCGCGGATTAGTGCATAGACCATCTGTGGTCAGCTAGATTTTATTCTTGGAGTGTACATTTCTGCTAGCTTGAGTTTCGGCGACGGATGAGTCTAAAACCAGTGTCAGTCAGTTTTTGAATTTCTTTTGCCACGCTCAAATGGAAGTTTAAATCGACTATAATTTGATTGTATTGCACGCTACTTAGGTACCTACAACATAATCCCAATTTTAAAAGATTCACAATTCCAACATGTTCAGTTTCAATCATTGGTCCTCTTTGCATTGATGGGACATAGGGAAGAAGATTCAACGGCGGTATAGCGTCATGAGTCCAGGTAGGCATCTAGGCATTCTCCGTCCAAGAAGACAGCACCGCTCCAGCCGAAGGAGTCTTCGAACCAGCGCCGAGCCGGTGGGACAGCGTAATAGAGGACGCCCACGAAAATCAAGATGGACACAAGTTGAGAAGGACCTCAGTCAACTTGGCGTGCTTAATTGGAGGTAGCTGGCTATTAGTCAATGCCCAGGCTTACCTCGGACTGTGGTGGCAACAGAAGAAGAAGAACACCTTCTAACCATTGCTGAGCTTTTCATATTGTAAGTTGGCAAATCTTAGACAAATTATGAAGAGGCTTAGCTGAGCTGGGCGCATGTTGTTGAAAGAGGGATGACCGACGATTGGATGACGCATTTCCCAAACTTAGACCCTGCCAAACTGTGAGGGAGTGGGTCGCCGTGGCGTAGTGGGTAAGTGCGTCGACTCCTACGCAGAGGGTGCCAGGTTCACCACCTTTGATAATTCACGACTCCGCCTCTTTCGAGTCACTGACAATGCTCAAAGAGTATTCCTGTCTAGGAAAAGCTTCTCAAACTTGGCCGTTCGGAGTCGGCATTAAACTGTAGGTCTCTTCCACTCGTGAAGGAACAATAGCACGCACAACACGAGTGGTTGCTGAGAAGCTAGGCCCAGGTCTCGGACTGTCGCGCCACCCATATTATTATTATTAACTATGAAGGAAATAAAAAAAATATGATACAAAAAATGAATACAGTCCCCTCTGTCTAAGCCGCACTGATTTCGATGTCTCGTGAAAATTCAACTCAAAGTGAGGCGATTGTACTTGGCTTAAAGTCAACGTCTCCATTCCGATTCAAGATTTAACGTCTTGCCGAAGGAAAAAAAATAGGAATAAGTCACGGAGTTTTGAGGTGTAATGAACTTTTGCTTAATAAAACAGAATTTTATGATGCATGGCGATGGCCGAGGAGACGAGTACGAAATGAAGAGAGCTCTGTGATTACTAATGAACGAGGTCATGAACTTTTCTAGTTTCACGTGGACTGAAGTGTGTTTAGAATTTTAAGACCGCCAAAGGAGAGATGATGTCTCAGGGGAAGAATGCCCGATTTGATTTCATTACTAGGGGCAGTGTTGTGATAGTTATTGGTGGCCGGCTATAGAAATTTTGTCTTACTCCGAATTAGATCTAAGAAAACGTCCCACGCCACACACAACTCGCGGTGCTACACTATTTTTGAGACAAATGTTAAGATGTTGAAAAAAAAAAACGTCGGCAGATAATAATATGTTCTTTGTAAATTTGGGACTAACTACAGTGGACTCTCCCTAAGACAAACTCTCTCTAAGTCGAAACTCTCTCTAACTCGAAATTTTTCGCCATATTTTACATACATTTCATTAAATTTTCCATACAAAAACCTCTCTCCAAGTCAAATTCTCTCTGAGTCGAACAGATTATGATATCCCGTGACAATTCGGGGGAGTCCCCACTGTATTTAACTCGAATTGTCATTTTTGAATTATCTTTGGAGTCGCTGTATGTATGTTGACATGTAAAATAACCCTCATCTCATCCTTGCATAGAAAACTACGCAAGTGGTACTTTTTGTCTTATTTTGTTTTTCAAAAACCACATATTGGAAACTTCCGGAATTTTCTGACTATCCTAATTTAACCCATTCCCTCTTCCGCAGAATTCTAAAAAATGATTTAAAAAAAAAGAAATCATGGAAAACACAATAAAATACCACATGCAGATGAGGGTTAACTTAAATATCAAACGGCGACTCCAAAGATTATTCAAAAATGACAATTCTAGCTTAATTCTTTGTCCCAACTAGGCGTGTGTCCGAGTAAACGATATCCCAATGAAGCGGAATCCATTCCAATTCTAGAAGACCTCGTCTGGATTTCGAGCATTTAAGGAGTATGAGTTAGCTTAGACGAGTGCTTTAAGGTTTATTATAGCCACTGTTCTCTTAGATCAACAATTTGTATAGTAAGTGCGGCAAATATGGCCCACGTGGACAATATGGCACACCCATAATTTTTCCTAACCAGAGATAAAGTTATATTCACTACAAACATGATATAGGCGGTTCTGCTATAGAGCCTATCGTCGTTGTCCGGGTGCGAGAGATGTGCAATATATGAGTCAAATTGTGTTTTTTTCGTTTTCATTGTAATGTGTTATTGTACAGTGATTTTTCGTTGATTTCAGAATGCCTTTTTGAAAAGTTCTTAATGTGTTCTTATTTTTTGTCATATCAAAGTTTTTTCAAAAAAAAGTTTATGAATTGTGTTGAAAATTTAACTTTAGTAAAAAATTAACATTGTGTGTAATATGACGTACCACATGTGTTTGCAAAGTCGCCCAATAATACATATTTAACACATGATCGTATGATCCTTGTCAGATGCATCTATTGCGCCGGCTTGAGAAAACTCTGTATAGTAGAAGAAGACTGTGCAGGCATCGAGCATCAATGTATATGAGTTTTGGTGCCGTTAAACCCAAAAATCATTACCTGACCATATGTAACACAAGGTAGGCGATATTAGCCACAAGTCGGAATATGAGGTTACTTTGGTTTCTCTCTCTTTTTTATGTTTTTGTGTTTGTGTAACTTGATAAAAAATAATTAAGAGAATCGTAAATAAACTTCTGGTTTTCTGGAAAAAAAGGATAGGCCATACTACTCTCTTAATTTTTCCTCAAGATTAGACAGGTAAGCCTCCCCCTCACATCAGTAGTTGATCAAAGGCGTCCATTGTCAGTTTCCCAATCTCTTGATTGCTAGATGATGATGGAAAGGATTAAACACACTTTTTACTTTTTTTTTTTCTAAAGAATATCTCTTCCGATCGAATGATAAGAGTCATCCGACCATAAACCTAACAATCGATGGACAACTACTGGAGTGTAATGTAGATTGTGTGTGCTACTGGCCTAATTCAAATTATAGTAGATCAATGGGCCAGCTAAAGCTGTAACTTCTCGATGTGCTCTAAAGAGGAACTCCCATCATCGCGCCTAGCAAGACAAAATCTTTAAAACGGGGATTAATAACACAACTGTGTGCAAGCTGCATCATGAACCATTGAGCTCTACATTGAGTTCCAGATGCGATTAGCCAGTGTCATCTAAGTGTTACAATCGGTGAATTTTGCAATTAATTGCATAGTTTCCCCCTTGGCGTAGTGACGTGGTGCGTTGACTCCTGCATCCTGATTGTACTTACAACCGAGATAGTCTCGCCTCGTGTCGGAACGTCAATCAAGTCCAAGTCTTTAGGCTGTGGAATTCTCTGACTTTATACTTGACAGGGAACACTAATACGAAAGAAATTAAAAATAATGTTTTTTCATGTTTGGCCGCTGAATTTAATCAAAATTGCCAATAACTTCCAATTTTAATTGTAATAGTTAAGACTCTGTATAAACGAATGCCGCATACGACACCATTCATCGCAAGGACCTATTTGATGCGATGGCTGAATTCGAGATCCCGGGAAAATTGCTAACACATCATATCGAGGAGTTCCGAGCCGTTTGTTGCGCTATCGCGTGACTTTTTCAACCTAGTACTGGAAAGATAGTACGTAGGGCTGCGAAACATAACACGGAAGGCACTATCTTCCAACGTACATCGTCGCGCGTTCCCCAAGTGCCGTAGTGGAAGTTTTCACGGCGATTGAGGAACAAGCGAAACGATCAATATATGCTGTCGATCAACACCACCAAGGACAACATATTACTATCGACATATGAATTCGAGCCAGCCCTGGCCAGCTCATCTGCGGATTCGTTGCCTGCAATCCCCGTGTGTCCAGGGACCCAGCCAAGCTTCACTTTGTTGTCCCTGGCAAGGGATTGTACAGCGTCATAGCAACATTTGACTGCCTTTAGTGTCGCTTAACTGTCAGAAAATATCTGGCGCCCTAGATGCCTTTGTGGAAGTTTTGTCCGGCGCAGATCTCGATGGCATGGATTTCAGCTTGGAACACTGTAGGACTCGACCCCCTTTGGTACGGAAATCTCTGTGTATATAATACATAATACGTAATAACAATACACATAAAATATGAAATATGAAACCAGAGTCAGCATAAAAACTGTATGGCACATCCACACACGAGTGGTTCTTGCAGAGGCTTGGCCCAAGTGCACAACGGGTTTTAGCGCCACCCAAATTAGTACGATTCGATACTGATGTGAAGCAGAAACGACCGTAAAAAAAGTGTTGTTCCATGGAGACAGTGCACGTGTGTTTACTCACCATCCATCAGTTGGCCAACGAACTGCTACCCAATCCAGCATATTCTCCAGATTTAGACACCTGCTAATAGTCCCTATTTCTAGACTTGGAGAAATGGCTGGGCTGGGTGGAATGAAGAGCACATCATCATCATTACAGAAGGACATCAGTCAACTCGGTGTGCGTAGTTGGAGGCTAAGCATCGTTCCAGCTAGAGGGACTTGTTGTTTGATGGTGCCGCCATCAGAAAAATAACAAGTAAAGGTCATCACTGAAACAAATGCCTATTTGGAAGGTCTGGAGAAAGCCTATAATTCGAAAAATGCTAGACTTCATGTACTTATGATACTGCCTTCGGATTTAAAGTTGTTTGCTCGCATTTTATATTAATTTACTCATGACGCCAAAACTGGAGTCTTTTAGGAGAGATAACCTAACGAAGGAGCCGCGGTTATCCTTGCAGGACCCTACCATCTTTCAACAATTCTGTACATACGTCCACCGCAGTATCCTGTTCTCCGTTCATTTCATCGCACGCAGTCTCCACTTAATTTCTTTTCCAACACAGACTGAAATTGAAAATTGCTTGAACGGACTGTCAATGACTTAACGCCAAAAAATGTACTCCCCATGCACACGTGTCGACGTTCCTGACCCCAGAATACTATGAGCTGGCTGACGGTGCAGTAGGCAACACAAATGCGCCATAAGTCTCTTTTGCCCAGTTGGCGTTGTGTAACACACCTAAGACGTGAGGCTTCAAAAAAGGTAGCTCAAGTGTCATTATATAAGGAAGTGCCTAAAGTGTGTCTAAACAGGTCCCAAGTTGTTGTTGAACTTTGTCGAATGAAGACAAAAAACAAAGTTAACGTCTTCTTCGAACTTGCTAAAATCCCGGTCTCTTCTTTGATCTGATCAGACATCAGATTGACATCAGAGTTTGCCTCCAAAAAACATTTCCCATGCCAAGGCATTCCTTCAACTCGCCGACATCAACTGAGATTGTGGACCCATCAAAATCTAAGCTCCTGTATCGACCACGTTCGACTGACATCTGTCAAGTCTTCTTCAACGGCCTCACAAAAATTTGTCAATCTCCCCACGAACCCCCGTTCATCCCCGAAACCAAAAGAAAAACAGCCTCATTACACCCCCCGAAGGCGAATGTAAATCACTCACCAATTAAATGTCTATGAGAGCGACTAATTCTTAAAGTTCTCATAAAAATGAAAATATGACGTTTCACAAGCAGCCATGGCAGTCACGAGATACCTTTCACCTTTTGGACGGCCCGGCCCCCTCGTAGGATAAACCTGTCATCTGTCATTGGCATAAATCGCTTGATTGATGGCCTTTTAATTCCTTCCGCTGCATGCTTGGGCTTGTGCTCTGTTGACACTGACAGTAGCCCTAGTGACAGCTATTAAGCGACGGATTGTGACGTAATGCACATTAAGTCAGCATAAATGTGTGAAATGACTTGTTTTCCTGTTCAAATGATCGATTTTGTTGAATAAATTGATGGAAATTTATGTATTTTTTGTGCAGATTGTTAGCATTGTGAAGTTGCTAAGGAGAGGAGATGGTTGATGGCACGATAGAGTGGACTTTAAGTGGCGATGTGAGTCCGAAAAGGAAGTTAAATAAAATTATGTTGAATTAAGTTGAATTAGCTCTTTTTTTTTTTCTTAAAGAAATGTGAGTGGCTTTGGATGGAGCCGAAGTCGATGATAATTCTTTCGTCTTTGACTAAGAGGACCTTGGCATATTTTGTTTTCAATTACATAGGTTCTCCTGAGAGACTGGCTCAGACAGGCATGACTCATGTCTCTTGGTTCAGTAGATCAATTAAAATCGGCTTTCTATCGACAAGAACTTTCAAATTAATTTCGGCGAAAGACACTTTCCGTGTTTCAGAGGAAGACATGGGACATTTAAATTTTACAAATATATAATAATATGGGTGGCGCTACAGTCCGAGGCGGACCTGGGCCTAGCTTCTCAGCAACCACTTGTGTTGTGCGTGCTATTGTTCTTTGACGAGTGGAAGAGACCTACAGTTTAATGCCGACTCCGAACGGCGAAGTTGAGAAGCCTTTTCTAGACAGGAGTACTCTTTGAGCATTGTCAGTGACTCGAAAGAGGTGGAGCCGTGGAAATATGAAAGGTGGTAATTTCGGGTATCGAACCTGGTACCCTCTGCGTAGGAGTCGATGCACTAACCCACTACGCCACGGCGACCCACAACAATTTTACAAAATTTACTTAAAATTAGGCTTGGAAAAGTGCGTCGGAGGAATTTTAGAGAGAGAGAGAGACCGTATCGGGGAATGAGTGAAGTTTTCGATTTGAGCCCTTACAAGAATGCTACTAGAAATGTCTAGTTGGGAATCTGAAAGCTTAGACCCTCCTGTGAACAAAGCTGAAACCCTGTTACCTTGGTAAGAGTACAAATTTTCACTAAGAAGAAGAAATTAAACACAAAATGGAACGATAGTCGCGTGAGCCATAGATAGATGGACCAAATCTAAGGGTTCACTTCAAGAATACCCACGAGACAGCTCAAGCCATCAAAGGCATTCCATTGCATCGTGCTAAAATTTCCTCATGGCTTTTGTTGAGAAGAAAGAGTACGTTCCATTCCGTCGTTTCAACGGTGGCGTTGCGTGGTGTTGTCCGTTGTGCCCAAGCCAAGCAATGGAAGACCACCCAAGGTCACTGGCCAAAGAAATATGCTCAATTCCTACTTCAGCTTTTGCGCAACGCTGAAGCAAACGCTGACTACAAGGGACTCGATGTTGACCGTCTAGTCGTTGATCACATTCAGGTAAATCGTGCCCAATGTCTACGTCGTCGCACATACCGTGCTCACGGTCGTATCAACCCCTACATGTCATCACCCTGCCACGTTAAGCTTAACCTCCCCGAGAAAAAGGACGTCGTCGTCAAGGCACCCGAAGATGAGCCCGCAAAGAAGAAGCTCTCCAAAAAGAAGGAGAAAATGATGGGAAGCGAGTAAACATTTCATTTCGAATGCGCTAATGATAAGGTGTTGTTTTTTTTTTTTTTCTGTAAAGCTTTTAGAGTAATTGGACTTTTTTTTACAAAAAGAGTAATAATTTGCAAGCAAGTGCTGGTGCTGGATAAATCTTCTAACTGGCTTAAGTTCATAAATGACCCGAAGTTAAAGGTGGAACGGAACCCTGAGGAACTCCTCTCAACAAGTCTTTATGATCGACAAACAACACTTGAGACCATCGGTTTGAAGTGGAAATAGTGGAGGCATACACTGTGTATCGGCTCTTCATATAGACAAGAACTGTTGCAGCCACCCACCTGAATATCGGTCAATCGCTATTCCTCCATTTTTGTCGAAAGTTTTCGAATCTATCGTCACTAGAGTTGTCATTGAGGGACACAACCTACAGGATATAGCTCTGTTACAGCCTTGCTAACGACAGAGATGAAACCACTTCACTAACTTTACTTCTCGACCGCATTCGACCGAGTTAACCCGGCAATACTTTGTTACAAGCTGTCCACCTGTAATCCCACTAAGTTAGTCTCCTCCTACAGAGTTGTCAACGAACTATTTGTGAAACTAGATGGGATTAGGTGTAAGGTGCTGTATCTGGGAAACATATATCCACGATCAGGGATATTATGCAATTTGCTCTATCAAAGCTAGTGAAATGGACTAGCGAATGCGGCCTAGGTGTCAACCCGCGAAAAACGGATCTAGTCCTCTTTACTAGGAAGTACAAAATTCCTAACTTTGACCCTCCCACACAATGCGGGACCCCCTTGGTGCTAAGCGACAGCGCTAAATTCCTGGGCCTCTACTAGACACGAAGTTAAGCTGGAAGCTAAATATCCAGGAACGTGTGAAGAAGGCCTCCACGGCTCTCTACTGATGTAAAAGGGCCATTGGGTGCAAATGGGGACTGCAACCCCGAATGGTTCACATACCCATACTGCTATATGGTGTCGCAATTTGGTAGACTGCACTCGACAAGAGAGTCAACATCTTCCCACTCGCTAGAGTGCAGAGGATGGCTTGCGCATGCAATAGCGGGGCGCTGAGGACTACCTCCGCCGAAGCATTAAACATACTCCTCAACCTGCCACCGATACAACAAATTGGCAGACAGACAGCAGCTAGCACGGCGATTAGATTAAGATCGCTGAGCAGCTGGAAAGTACTGCAGTCTGGACATTCAACGATCCTACGCAGGTATGCCTCTATACCCAGAGATACAGACCTCACAATACCTAAACTCCTCTTCAAGAAAACATCTCAACCTGTATACCGCCCAGATGTTACTGGGAGTCTGAACACCAGACGCTGGAAGGTCCACTGCAGGTGTGGGTGCTGGTGTCTATTCCAAGGATCTCAATTTCCAGCTATCTTTCCGTCTACCTAATCATTGTAGCGTCCTTCAGGCTGAAAGTATAGCGATTAAGGAAGCCCTGTCCTGGCTAAATCCTATCGCTCACAGATATCGTCATCTGTTCCCATAGCCAGGCAGCGATCAAATCTCTGGATTCACCTTTGATTCCAAGACATCCCTTAATTGCCGTCTATCTCTTTAACGAGTATGCCAAGTATTTTAGCATCCAACTGATGTGGGTGCCGGGACACTGGCATTCCAGAGAATTCCGAAGCGGACGAACTGGCTGGAGAGGGCACAAGGTTCGGGTGGAGACCTACCCTTCATGCCCTTCGCTACTATAAAACATCTGCAAAAGATTGAAACTCTTGCTCAAACAAACCGCAGATGGACATCTGGCACAGGATGCCACATTACTAAACAACTATGGCCTATGATCGATCCCAAGCGATCGCTTAGCTTGATCAGATTAAGCAGGCCACACCTCAGATCTCTTATTGGCGTTTTAATAGGGCATTGTGACATCGAAACTCACGCCTCTAGACTAGGCCTTCCCTATAATGATGTCTGTAGAAGCTACATGGACGAGGAAGAGGAAGAAACCATTGAACACTTGCTATGTAGCTGCAGTGCTTTCTCATTCCGGGGCGCCATTTCTTTGTTAGTCTGGCTGAACTGAGCAGCATCAGAATCAGCCCTCTTCTTCGCTTTATCAAAAGCTCAAATTGGTTTGCGGAATAGGTACCCATGATCCGCGTGGTAACACAATAGGCCTTCGTTTGGCCTAGGTTAGCTTAGGTAGGTGGGCTGCTAGTGCATTCACCAACACATTAGACCATA